>JAPJBO010000256.1:150000-262245 GCA_030068145.1 Diplonema papillatum
TCAAGTGGGGCAAAGACCCCCGGTTCTTGAGCAAAAATGCCCGTACCCTCATAGTGGACTTCTGCCGGGTGGATACAGCAAGTTTCCTCCTCTGGATCTTGCCGCTGGCAGCCGCCCCGAGACTTACAAAGCAGCAATATAGAAAAAAAGAAGAAATGCGACAATAGAGGTGCGTAGTTTTGTTGTTGGAAGAATACAATCGGTTCGAGTGCTACCAGTTATATATTGTTTTCCGTGGAAAAAGAAGCGCAAAAAAAAAAGAAGGCAATCGAAAACACGGTTCGCGGATGCTATTTGCCGACGAGTGCATGAGTAGCTGAGTCGCGGCTTTTAAGGTTTAGGAGAAGGGGTCTTCAAAATCAAAAATACTCGAGGGGCTACTTCGAAGGAGGCTAAAGGGGAGAAACAATACAACTACAAAATAGGTTTTCTTTGTTGAACGCTTACGCCCGCCACTGAACCCAGATTCACCTGTTTCGTGTGGGCTACACATTTACCTCCTTTGATCTTTTGCAGCTGGCAGCCTCCTCAAGTATTTCCTACAAAGCAGGTGCTTTTTCCGAAAGAAATTGAAGACTTTCTTCTCCTAAAAGAAAGTCATCAATTGCTTCCAATTGTGGAAAGTCTTTGTGAGTAGAAATCCTTCTATCAACAGACATGAGCTTCATCACATCGTAGGGCTACCTGCAAGATTCGTAGTTCGAAAAAGCAACAATGCGACCCACGACGCAGATGGTGAGCTGTCGTGGAAACGAACAAGAAGTCGGGTTGCATTGCTAAACGAAGCATCGGAGGATGAGCATCGACGGATCAATGACGACGAAAATGATGGATGTTTTTGTGCACGGGCAGACAGGGTTTTCTTGTACGAGCACTTTTACGTTGGCCTCGTTTAACTTTTTCGACTGAAGGTTCTTGTCCGTACATGGGGATCTCTTCAGTTGAGAAAGGTAGTCGAAAAATCGTGAACATCCACCAACCGCGAGAAAAAAGAATAACAGAACACGATGCAGCTATTCGGAGACCGAAGCTTTGATTGACCGAGGAAAGACCGATGTCATCGGTTAAGATCGCCATAAATATCTTCACTAACGACAAACAACAAAGCAGTGATATCGGCCACACTCGCTTTGCATCTCTTTCGAATGCTAAAGTTCAAGGTAAAAAGAAAGTACGAAAAACTGCTACGAAAAGTCAGCTCTGTGTCAGCGCTGAGTCAGAGTGCTGAGCATTTTTATCCTTACTCTGATTGTACGCTTCTCTTTCAACTTGTTCTTGACCTTCTTCGTACTTCTTGCACTTTTTTGGCAGTCTGGCATTAGTTTGCTCCGCGTCTGCGAAGTCTATGCTGTCTATTTGGTAGGGCTCAAACTTACATCGGCTTGACGGCAGCTGGTGAGAGCCGTGTCAGAAGAAAATTCGATAGACAAAGATCGTACAAGCCACGTCGCACCGAGGATGGGTACGAATGTGAACTATGGTGCTACCCTCACGCTCAGCACGAGATTCCTGACCCCCGCTGTCGTCACAGGACACGCGCTGTAACAGTTACACAGCCAACCGATGGTAATTCCGCGCAAATACAGTGTGAAAAGCTCATCGCTGGGTCCGTGGCCCTGGCTGCACAACAATTGGGCAGGTGGCAATTGGCAGGGCCCGCTAGCAGAGGGAAAGGCCGTCCCGGGGCTAGCGTTGGAGGACTTCAGTTCAGAAGTCACAACCGTTCGATGAAAGCGATTTTGGCTTGGTTGCGGGTAGCGTGATGAGAGAGAAAGAAGAGAGAGAGACGAATTTGGGCTGCAGAAACCATCTCGATGGGAGGTTCCGGTCTCCTTGCTACCTCCCCGTACTACTACGGTGAGTACACGTCGTTTCGTCGGAGGCGGCGAGCCTACGCCGATGTAGGCGCACATCTGAGGGTAAGCGGGCGCGTTCGTCGACCGGGATCGCCGTCTTGCTACGCTGCGGGCTCACTTCCCTTTTTGACTGCTGCGTGGCCGATGGGCGGCAAAGACAAAACGGAATCAGAACGGCAAAAGACAGGTGGTAAGTGTGGGGGGAGGGGATTGCAAGAACGTGCTTGGAATGGGTATGTGCTCAACACACCGCACTGGTCCCGTCTGCGCCGTGTTTCGGTCCTTTAAGCCACGGACACATAAGGCGGACCATTCGTAGCTCGTCACAGCCTATGCACCTGCCAGACCAGCTGTATTCGCCAACCTCCGCAAATTTGACGCGAGCCAGCGACTCGCAATAAAGTGCGAGCCATGTAGCCGGGTTTTGTTTGTGCGCATTAGCGGAGCTCGCCTTGCTCTGGTAAGTCCCATGCAGTGCGCTGCCAACTGCCAAGCTATTAGTCGACCAGCCATGCTTTGTTGAACGCTTACGCCTGCCACTGAACGCAGATTCACCTGTGTTTCGTGGCTACAGCACATTTACCTCCTTTGATCTTTTGCAACTGGCAGCCTCCTCAAGTAATTCCTACAAAGCAGGTGCTTGTACAAAAAGAAAAGGGCCGCAAGACTACCACTTCCAGGATGTTCTCATCTCATGCGTTGAGGCTGGGCGGCGTGGAGGAGATGACCGGCTGCTGGTGGCCTGCAACGGCAGAGGCGACTCCAGCGACGCGCCTGTGTCGGAGTGCCAGCGGTCGGTGAGTTGGTGCGCGGCCGCGGCCGAGCGCTGCATGGACGACGACAAGCCTTCTAGCTTGACCTTGAGAAGCGAGACGTTGTCCTCGAACTGGTGGTGCTTCACCTCCCAGTTCGCGCGGCGTGACGTGAGCCTGCTTGTACGCGGCGACAAATCGTCGTCGACCGACGCTCTCCGCGGCCGGGTGCGATGGGGCGAGACCCCGGCTGAGCCGACGGGAGGCGGGATCTGGTACACTGCAGTCGGGCTGCGTGTGGATACGGCATTCGCGGAGCTTGGCCGCAACGGCGACGAAGATCGCGGGAGCATCGAGCTGAGGGGCCCATGGTCCGTCACAGGCGAAGCCGAGGGTATCGGCCGGAGAGGCGACCCGCCGAAGACCGGCGACGTGTCCCGCAGTGTCCCCCCGCGGGTGATCGCCGAGGTTCCAATCATCGGATACTTCCCGTACACCGCTGAACGGGTCGATCCGAAGGGCGAAGCTGTGCGGGCCCCCCAAGACGCGCTGCTGGAGCGGAGGTGCGGGTTATGGTCACTTGCTTGTCCGTCGACCTGTGTGGAAATTGATTTTGCACCGGTTTGGTATTGTGATTTTCCGACGATCTCGAACGGGCGTACAAATTGGTGTCTTTCGACTTTTTGTTCGTGAATAATTGTTCAGCTTAGTGCGTGCTGTTGCGGTGATCGGTGGGGTTTCCAAAAGAAAATGCTTGCGTATCGTATATTTGAGCTCGACTTAATCTCGTGCATTTGCCAAGGGGCCCACTCGGTGCCGGCTGGTCTTCAATACTCCAACCATCGAATGCTTCGATGCTGAACGGGCTGTTTGTGCGTGCCGGTTGATCGTTTTTTAACTTGTATTTACCCTGTTTCGTTTCAGGTTACGAATTCTGATCAACTGCCGAAACACGCTGCCTGCGTTTTTTTTTTTTTTTTTTTTTTAGCGACACAATAGGGCAACCCGCAAGATTGTTACGAAACTAATGCTGTTCTAAAAAGGTTGGGAAACCGTCACCTGCTTCAGCGCATCGATCTCCGCTCTGCTGCGACCCTGCTCGTGCGCGAGCTCGTCGAGGCGTTTGTGGATGTCGTCGTAACCCTTGTCTGGGCGTCCGTCGGAGGCCGGGGACGTTGACTTCTCGGTGGAGTGCAAGCGGTGGAGGAGGTCGAGGTTTTCCAAGCGGAGGATCTGCGCCTCAGCCCGGGCGGCGGCCAGCTCCGTACCCTTCGCCGGGCTGCGGAAGCCGTTCGGCTCGGCCGCGGGCTGCTGCGTTTTGAGCTGGAGGACCGAGTCGAGCAGGGCGCTGATCTTCTGGTTCTTGAGGCCGATGGCGCGCGCGTTCTCGCCCGTGGTCGCGGCGCAGTCGCGGCGGAGCCGCGCGATTTGGTGCAGCAGGGAGTCGATCTCGCCGTCCTTTTCGTCGCTGTCGTTCACGGCTTCCCGGCTCAGCGACGCGTGCACGGCCCGCATCGCTTCCGACGACGCGTCCCGCTTTTGGATTTCCTGCTTGAACGACGCGGTTTCGTTGACTTGCAGGTCCACCAGGCGCTCGATTTCCGCTTCAAGCCCGTGCACCCGTTCCTTGGCTTCTTTGCAGGCGTCGGTCGCCGCGCGCAGCGCGGCGGACACGGTTTCCTCCGAAAGGTCCATGAAGTCTGTTTCCCCGTCGGCTGCGAGCTGCACGCCGGCGACTTGGCACACGACGCGGGTGAACGGGGCGACGAGCTCGTACCGCGCAGCTTTGCCGCGGAGGCGCGCCGCGGCCGCCAGCAGGT
Source organism: Diplonema papillatum (assembly GCA_030068145.1). Classification (NCBI taxonomy): domain Eukaryota; phylum Euglenozoa; class Diplonemea; order Diplonemida; family Diplonemidae; genus Diplonema; species Diplonema papillatum. The sequence goes on from JAPJBO010000256.1 coordinate 154,429, forward strand.
CGGCGGCGGCGGCGTCCTTCCGCTTCTCGCCGACGGCGTCGGCCAGCTGGGCGCGGAACCCGCGCGCCTGCTCGTCGGCCGCCTTCGCGGCCTTCTCCGCAGCTGCCAGCGCCTTCCCGACGGCGGTCAACGCGTCTACGCCGAGGGCGAGCAACCCGTCAAGGGACGTGGCCCGGGTCGGCTCTCGCTGTTTCAAGTCCGGGAGGAACCCGGCGGCGTGCCGAACGACCGCGTCGAAGGCGAGACCCACCAGGTGCTGCAGGTGCTGGGCCGCGGTGGACGACGGCTGCTTGAAGGCCGAGTCCTGCGCCGATCCGATGACGACGGAGTCGACCTGCCGCGACGGAGACCGCCCCGGCGAGCCCGAGTACGTCGCCGGCGACAGCGGCGGCTGCGCGTCGGCCGACACGAGTCTGGCCAAGGCCTCCGCCAGGGTGTGCAGCGCGCCGGTCGCCTTCTCGTACGCCGTGCCCCCGGTCTCGGGCGTCGACGGCGCGATGGACAGCGGCTCGCCGCGGGGGGACTGGTCGCAGAACGCGGCCAGTTTGCAGAGTTTGTCGCTGAGGCGTTCGAGCTCCTTTTGGGCCACGCCGAGCGCAACTTGCACGTCGGCCGCTTCCTTCGTCCTCTTCGCGAGCAGGAGGCTCGCGTCGGCGTTTTCCCGCAGTGCCTTTTCGTAGTCGACGGATTGCCTGCCTTGCTTGCCGGCGAACCTGTCCTTCCAGTCGTCGCACTCGCTCTTCAGCGACGCGACCTCGAGGGTGAGGGAGGTTATGTCTTGAGACAGCCGCTTCGCCTGCTCTTGCTTTTCCCACTTCAAAAGCTTGATCTCGTCGTGCAGCGCTTCGAGCGCCTTGCTGCGGTTGCTGTTCCCCAGGGACGCGTTCGATGATGAGTCTTGCAGGACCGCTAGTTCGACCTCTCGGACGATCCGTTCGCCTTCGGTGGGCTGGCAGGTGCCATTCGGGGCCTGCTGCGCCTTGAGCTCCTTCAGCTTCGCCTCGGCGGCGCGGCGCTTTTTCTTCTCCCCCGCGACCTCCTTCGTGAGCAGCACGATCTCTTCCTTCAACCGCCGCTCGAGCGTCTTGTGCAGCACGGCCGCGCTGGGTGCTGACGCGGCATCCGGCGACGTCGACTGGGCGTGCGCCCCGGGACTGCCATCCAAGCCGAGCTCCAACTCGGCCGCGTTGTGCGGCGGGTCGCGGGAGCGTCTCCCGTGGTCCGATTCGTCGACAGGATCCGCGTCCGACGCGGGCCGCCGGCCCGGGGCGGTCTGGGGGGACGGCGGCGGCGACGCGCCCGTGATGGTGATGGTCGTCGTGTCCGTGTTCCGAGACTGCTCGCTCACGCCGCCCTTCTTGCCCTGCTTCGCCGCCACGTCGCCGTGCGCGGCCGCCGGGCTGTCCGGCGGCGTCGACTCGAACAGCCCGTTCGGCTCCGCCGGGTTGCCGGACGGAGGCGCACCGTCGGTACCCGCCGCGCCCCTGCTCTTGAGCGCGCGGCTTAGCTGGGCTTTTTGCTTCGAGAGGGCCGCCTCCTTGGCTTGAAGGTCTTTGAACGGGATGTCCGCCGCGATCTTCGCGAAATCCGGGGTTCCCGGGGACCCGGGCGAGATCGGAGAGTGGAGGGACGGGAGGGAGTACTGCCGGGTGACCTCGTGGTGGGCTTCGCGGAGAAGGGTCGCCAGGCGGTGGACCTCCTTCGCGAGCCCGTCCCGCTCGACCTTGTTGAGGAGGGCGACCGCTTCGTAGTCGGCCTTCTCGCGCTCGGCGCGGCCGCAGAGTTCGGCCAGCCTGTCTTCGAGGAGCTGCCCCCGCGCCTTCTCGGTCGCTCGGTGGACCTCGACCTCGGCGATTTTTTCCCGCAGCGTCTTCACCTCGTTGCTCAACGAGTCCTCCTCCGCCTTCTTCCCGTCGGCCCGCAGCTCTGCGAGCTCCCCCTGCAGCGCACTCAGCCGCTCGGCGTCCTCGACGCGAATCCGCTCCAGCTCGCCGAGCTTTTCCTGCAGCTCGCGCTCGCGGGCGTTCCGCGCGGCCGCGTCGTCGGCGTCGGCCGACTCCGGCGGGTTGCTGTGGGTGGGCAGGAGGGAAAGGTCGACGCGCCCGCGGTCTTCCTCGTTCTGCGGCGCGGTCATGTGCAGCGCCGATGGGGGCAGCGTCGGGGTGGCCCGCTGCGACGCACTGCGGGCGGCGTCGCGCTCTTCGGTGAGGCGGGTCACCTCCTCCTGCAGGCTGTCGACCTCGTCTTGCAGCACGTCGATCTCCTCCTTGTACTCCGCCACGTCCTGCTCGAGGGCGTCCACCTCTTTTTGCAGGTGCGTCGACTCCGTGTGCTCGTTCGCGAGCTCGCGCTCGAGGGCGCGGATTTTGTCCTGCAGGCCCTCGACCATGTCCTCCGCCGACTGGTGGCTCTCGTCGAGCTTCTTCCCGTCGCTCAGCCGCGCGACCTGGTGCGTGAGCAGCTCTTTTTCCTTCGCGAGGACCTGTTTTTCGAGGTCGTTGACCTTGTCCTTCAGCTCGGCCACCCGCGCGTTGGCGTCGCCGAGCAGGGTCTCGGTCGTCGCGAGCTTTTGCTCGAGGAGGTCGGCCTTGCGGTCGTCCTGGTTGAGGCGGACGGCGGTGTCGCTGCGGAGGGTGCCCGGGGCGGGGAGCAGCCCGCGTTCGAAGGCCGCGAGGCGGTCCTTGAGGTGGGCGACGTCGTCGGCCGAGCTCGCAGAGTCCGTCGTGCGCGCGCTGAGCCGGCGCGTGTGCTCGGCCAGCTGCCGCTCGAGGGCGCGCACGGTGTCGAGCCGCGACTCGGCCGCCGACTGCAGGTCGGCGACCTCGCTCTCCCGCTGCTCGAGCTGCGTTTCGAGGACCCTCACGCGCCCGCGCAGCTCGTTGGTGCCGGCGGCCTCGTTGGGGTACTCGTCGGCGTCGGTGGCGGCGAGGGAGCGCCTGTCGATCGTGCGCACCTCGTCCGCCTCGGTGGCGTGCTGGCTGCGCTTGTCGTCGGCGTGGCTCTTCCCGCCGTCGCACGTCCGCAGCTCGTCCGCGTCGGCCGTCAGCTCCGTCGCCGCGTCCGCGTGCTGCTGCTGCTGCTGCTGAGGCTCGGCGCCGAACGGCGGCGGCATCCCGCCCGCCCGCGCCGCCGCCTCGCGCAGCTGCTCGACCGCCGCCCGCAGCCGCGCCGCTTCGCGCTCCTTCTCCACCGCCTCGCTGCGGGCCACCCGCAGCGCGGCCTGCGTCGCCTTCAGCTCTTCCGCCAGGGCCACTTTGCCCGTCGGCGACGGGAGCGGCTGCTGGTCGCCTTGCTCTTGTTGCTGCTGCTGGTGTTGCTTGGCTTCGCCTTCGAGGTCCGCGATTCTGGCCTGCAGACGCGCGATTTCGTCGGAGGAGAGGGAGAGGGCCCGGGACTTGGCGTCAAGCTGGTGCTGGAGGTCGCCGCCGGCGCCGGGCGCCGGCGACTCCGGCGCGTGCAGCTCCTTTTCGAGGGTGTCGACGCGGTGCCGCAGGTCGGAGAAGTCGTCTGACGTGGCGTCCCGCCTCGGCGAGGTCTGCTCGGTCAGCGCCCGCTCGAGGGTCACGACCTTCTCCCGGAGCTCGGCGACGGCTTGGTGCACGCCGTCGGACGGGTTTCGGGCGAGGGAGGTCCTGCGGTGGGTCTTCTGCGCGGTGACGAGCTGGACCTCCTTGTCCTCTAGCTTCTTCTCGAGCGATGCGACCCTCTCTCGGAGGGCGGCCTGCTCAGCGAGGGAGCCTTGGAGTTCGTCGTCCTTGCTCTTGAGCTTCGCCTCGATCTCGCTGCGCACGATTTCGGCGAGCGAGCTCGACCGGCCCTTCTGCGGGCCCAAAAACGGGCCCTGGCTAGAGCAGAGGCGGAGGGCGGAGATCTCGGTCGTCAGCGTCGCGTACGTGCGGACCGTCTCGTTCATGTCGGCCACCTTGACCGAGAGGAACCGGTTCTCCTTTTCAAGGGCGCCGATCTTGTCGTGCAGGTGCGACGACGACAGCGCGCGGTCGCCGGCAGGCGTGACCTGGGCAGCGAGGGCGATGACCCTGTCCTGCAACTCGGAGTTCTCGCGCTTCAACGCGACGATGGCGAGGCGAAGGTCGATGTCGTCGTCGCCCGGCTTCTGGTCTTCGGACACCTCCGCGATGCGGGCTTGGATGGCCACCTGCACCGCCGCGTCGGCGGACGCGTTGCTGCTGGCGTCGGCGGACGCGTCGTTCGCGAGTTTTTCCTCGAGCGCCGCCAGGTCGGCCTCCAGCGCGTCCTTCTCCCGGCCGAGCCTCGCCGCGGCGGTTTGGAGCTCGGCGTTGTGCGCGAAGGTCAGCGCGTGCCGCTCCTTCTGCACCGCGAACAAGTGCTCGGTTTCGACGAGCATCCTCGACGACACTTCGTACTCGAGAAGCATCGCCGGCGGCGCCGGTGCCCACGGCATGGACGGCGACATGCGGAGAAAGTCGCTCGGGTACGAGGACCGGGCGTCGGAGGGTTGCAGGGGCCGGCTAGCGTCGGGGGTCGATGCGCAGACGTCGGCCGGGAACAGCAGCGATTCCTGTGAGGAGTACCCGCTGCCGGCCTTGGGGGGGAGCTTCGCGAGGTGGCGCTCGGTCGGCGGGCGCGCCGGCGACCCGGGAAACCGGAACAGGAGAAGCGGGTTGTGTGCGTTGACCCGCGCAGCGCCGCACTCAAGCATCGCGACGCTCTGCTCAAGCAGCAGCGACCGCTGCGACTCTTCGCACCGCACGATCTCGCCGCACGCCCAGGTGAAGAACGCGTGCACGGCGGCCTGCAGGGTGGTGGGGGTTGGCGGGGGTGGCGGTGGGGATTCCCGTTGTTTTTTAATTCAAACTGACGGTCTTTTTTCGTCTTTTTTTTTTTCGGTGTCGGGAAAATGACGAGGGAATTTTGCTTGTGTGTGCCTTTACCCTGTGTCATTTTCAGGCAAGGAATTCTGATCAACCGCTAAACCACGCTGCCTACGTCTTCTTAGCCTGCGCAATACATTGAAGGGCAACCCACAAGATTGTTAGTACTAAAGACGTGTCTTAAACAGCCAACAGCCAGTCAAGGCATCGTGTTTGATTTGAAAGGAATGGGACGGAAAGGAAAATAGCTACTGGAGCTAACTACTAATCGCGGTGTATTGTACACACGGGAATTCTACTTCGGCACCTTGCACTTGTCACTGTGAACCAAGAAAGGTAGAAAGAGGAGCACTGGCATTACTAGCGATGGGTACGTTTAGGTGCCCAAGGAACCCCTCGATGAAACGGGATATACTAGCATTAACGGCTGGCGCCGGGGGTCGACGCGCAGACGCCGGCCGGGAACAGCAGCGACTCCTGCAAAGAGTACCTGCTGCCGACCTTCGGCGGGAGCTTCGCGAGGTGCCGCTCGGTCGGCGGCCCACGGAACCCCCCGGAACAGGAGCAGCGGGGTTTGCGCGTTTGGGTTGCAGTTCAATTTGCCTTACGAGTCGTGTCTCGGAAACACCCTCCTCAACGCCAGCTTTCAAGGCGATTATTTCGTGTATTTATACGGCGATCGCAATGATGGCCACAGATAGAGAGAGAGAGAGAGAGAGAGAGAGAGAGAGAGAGAGAGAGAGAGAGAGAGAGAGAGAGAGAGAGAGAGAGAGAGAGAGAGAGAGAGAGAGAGAGAGAGAGAGAGAGAGAGAGAGAGAGAGAGAGAGAAGAGAGAGAGAGAGAGAGAGAGAGAGAGAGAGAGAGAGAGAGAGAGAGAGAGAGAGAGAGAGAGAGAGAGAGAGAGAGAGAGAGAGAGAGAGAGAGAGAGAGAGAGGGAGAGAGAGAGAGAGAGAGAGAGAGAGAGAGAGAGAGAGAGAGAGAGAGAGAGAGAGAGAGAGAGACGAGTTAGAGTGCAGGGACCATCTCTCCGGGGAGTTTCCGGTCTCCTCACTTCTCAGATAGATTTCTGTAGTGTCGTCCCAACTACGAGAGCGCTCGGGAAACGCGGGCGTACCTGTGTGGTGGCGTACAAGGCGCTCTTCTCTGAAAGCCGCTTCCTCAGGCGCTCGATCTCGGCGTCTTTCGCCGACAAGTCTCCCTGGAGCACGCGCAGGGCGCTGGTCGTCGCCTCCAAGTCTTGCGCGTTGCCGCCGGCAACGCTCTGCAGCTGCTCGCGGAGGGCGGTGGCTTCGAGGTCGCGCGAGGCGATGGAGTCGATGAGGGTGTTCTCCGCCACTCGCTGGGCGTTGAGCTGGCGCTGCAGCTCGTCCACTTTGGACTGGAGGATCGCTTCAAGTTTGGACGTGCCGTCCGGCTCGGAGATGGCGCGGAAGGACCCCATGTCCTTGAGGCTCCCGGAGATCAACTCGACGTCCTCGCTGGCCTCCGACATGAAGCACTCGTCCTTGTGCGCGAACGACAACGGCTGCGTCGACGTGCGGGCGAAGGGCAGGGTTTGGCAGACGCCCGAGGCTTCGCCCGTCGGCGGCCCCGGCGTGAACGTCTGCGACAGCCCAATGGGCTTCGGCTTCACCCGGCGGAGCTCTTTGAGCTCGTCGATCTGGACCTTCACGACCCGTTGCGACTCGGAGAGGTCCTGGATGAGCTGCTTGCGGAGGAGGGCGTCGAGCTCAGCCTGAGCGGAAGGGCCGCCGGCGTCAGATTCGGTGTCGGATGTTACGGTGGGCGCGCGCTCGGGTCGGCGGGGCTCGGGCTTGAGGGTGCTGAACTGGCGGGAGAGCTTTTTTTCGAGCTTGTTCGTCGTCGTGTTGGCCTGGTTCAGCCGGAAGCGGGCGGCGCTCAGGTCCTCTTCGATGCGCATCCGGTCATCCGCCGCCTCCTTCGCGCCTTCGGTGAGCTCCTCGATCCGCTGCCGGCTCTCGCGCAGCGCCTCGCGGAACGTGGCCACCAGCGCTGAGTCTTCCTCGTTCTTCGCCTTCATCTGCTGGTACTGGTCTTGCCAATAGTTGCACTCAGACTTCGAACGGTGCAACGCGCGCGGGCTCCGGTCCGTCGCCGATTGCAGCAGGTCGTTGTCTGCGCAGGGGGAGAAGACCATAGTTTAATGTCTAGGCAGGACACTGCCTCTCATGCATTTGAGGATGGCGCCAAGCCTTCTTCGAAGAAACTGTCAAATACAAACCCGCAGAGTGTGAGAATCCGCAGGGTATGAAACCTTGAGGGGCTCGATAGTCCTCCTTTATCATGTTTTCACCTCGGCGGTGGTGTGTACGTTCTTCGTCCCGGGTTTCGCTCATTAACGCTGACCAAGTTTGCGCAACAGGGGAGCACTGGGAGGGGAGGAGAACTTCGACACCCAGCAAAAGATTCCACAGGCTAGACACTCCCGATGAAGACCACTACGGGCCAAACGTTGTAGTTTCAGGCCAGACGCTGCAGTGTCAGACCTTAAGACCCTTACAGGCTAGACGTTGCAGAGATGAGTTTTGGCTTCGGTGTCGGCCACGTAACGCAATGAAAACCGAGGCAAACCTGCTTGCGCGAGATGTCTTACATCGGAGTGCATTCGGGTTAACTTCATGCGCTTCATCTCCTTCTGGAGCTGGTCAACCTCAGACAGAGACGGCTTCGCGACCTTCGCTTTTTCTTCGAAACGGCCGAGCATTTCTTCCCACCCGGCACGCTTCACCTCCCAGGCGCTGCGCTCTTCCTGGAACTGCCTCTCTTCCGTCTTGAAGGTTTCCTTCTGGACGGCGAGGTTGTGCCGCACTTTGTCCATGTGCTTCTTCTCGACTGCGACCGCCTTTTGGCAGGTCGACAGCTGTGCCTGCCAGCCTTCGAGTATCCGTCGGAGACTCTCAACCTGCGTTTTGGTATGTATTGCAGGCAGGGCTTACGCAGCTCTTTTGTCCTGGAGCTAAATACCTACTGAAAATCAGTACGTAGGGTCAGACAAAAAGAAATAGAGCCTAGGGGGCTCACCTGCCAGTGTTGCATGTCTTTGCCTCTGCCTCCTCTCCTGCCTCAACCCTCCAGTGTCGCGGTGGTAAGCAACAGCAGGATCTGCCGACCGGAATCCCCGGTACTGCGGTTGATTCCCCAGATGAATCTGCAGAAAAGATAGTACGTGCTGATAACGTACTGATTTCAGCACGTGCACACGTACTTAATCAGCATGTGTACAAAAAGAAACTAAGAAAATTAACGTGCTGAAATCAGTACGTTCAGCATGCTGAACGTAAGGCCTGATTGCAGGTGTGTTTGCCACAATGCCGTCTTTCGAGAAGTTGGTGAGTGCCTACGCCCGCCACTAAACCCAGATTTACCTGTGTTCCGTGTGGGCAACAGCACCGTTTCCTCTTTTGGGATGACTGTTGTGATAGGGAGTCATCGGCATGTTGACAAGTACCACATGAGCCGACGTTTTTAAGTTCGCAACTGGCAGCCTCCTCAAGTATTCTCTACAAAGCAGGTGGGTTCGTTCGGGGTTAAGTTAGTGTTTGTGCGATGTAACCTACATGTTCTGGTTCAACCGCTGCCATTGTTATTTTTAGAGTGAAAGCTGGAAGCTGTAAGTATTACTGCCTCCAGGGGAAGCAGAAATTGGTTGTCGCGAAAAAGGGGGGAGAGGGGAACACACCTGCGAGTTCAGCATGCGCTTGTCGTTCTGCTGCTCGGTGATTTCCTGCTGCAAACGCTCGATTTCCCCCTCGCAGGCGCTCAGATACTCCTGCGACTGGACGTATCGAGGTGACAGGTCGACGCTGGACGGGGAGAATGACTCTGTGCTGGCGATCCGTGGCATCGTTATCTTCGGGAGCTGGAGATTGACCTGCGGCAGATTGACCTGCGGCTCCTTTGCGAGCGCGTCGTCGAAGGAGACGGACATGCGGCGCCGCGGCGACGTGCTCTGCCCCTGGTAGCTCCCCGCCAAGCTGCTCTTCCTGCTGCCCATGCCCATCACGGGGGGCGATGACGCGAGCTGCCGCTTCAGCATCGCGATCTCTTCCCTGTAGTTGTCACACTTCTTCTCGAGCTGCGCGACCTTCGCGCGGAGGAGGTCGATCTCATTCTCGTCTTCATGGTCGGGGTACGGCATTGGTGCACCCTCCGCCCCCCCGGATCCTTTGTGTTTTCTTAGTGTACTTAAAGCCTCCGGGTAACCACGGACGACAAGGACTCTTCATCATTTGCAGCATAGTAAAAGTGTGTGTTGTGTGTGTGTGTGTGTGGGTCTTTGCTATGGTGCGTCATTCAGAATGAAAAGAAAGCCAGGCGCTTTGTTTGCTTGCGTGTGTGCCTGGTTGATCGATTTCCCAATAGTTTTTTTGACCGGCGGCAGATTGAGCTGCGGTTCCTTTGCGAGCGCGTCGTCGAAGGAGACGGACGGCATTGGTGCACCTTTCATGGTGTACTTAAAAGTCTCCGGGGGTGACCACGGACGACAAGGACTCTTCATCACACGCAGCATAGTAAAAGCGTGTGTTGTGTGTGTGTGTGTGTGTGTGTGTGTGTGTGAGTGTGTGTGTGTGTGTGTGTGTGTGTGTGTGTGTGTGTGTGTGTGTGTGTGTGTGTGTGTGTGTGTGTGTGTGTGTGTGTGTGTGTGTGTGTGTGTGTGTGTGTGTGTGTGTGTGTGTGTGTGTGTGTGTGTGTGTGTGTGTGTGTGTGTGTGTGTGTGTGTGTGTGTGTGTGTGTGTGTGTGTGTGTGTGTGTGTGTGTGTGTGTGTGTGTGCGGACCCGTTTTAACGTGGTGCCTTCCTGTACGAGAGACGTCCACGCTTCTTCCGGTTTCACGTTACTGCAGATGCTCCCCCAGGCTGTGCGTGGGGGTCTGTGTTTTTCTGTGGGTGATGCCTTTGGCAGCAATGCACGATCTCCAGGCCGCCCGCTGTGCAATCACCGCAGCGTCCCAATCTGTGGGCAGGGCAGAAGAGCATTCGTGGTCGCAGGCCGTCCCCCTCACGGTGGTGCTGTTTGAACCGGCAACAGGTTTCCGCCGGCAAACGCTTCTTTGTACAGTCCTTGCAGCGTGGTTTCCGGTGTTGCACACATATTTCTCCAGGGCGGGATGTGTTCACCGCGTCTTCCGGTGCCTTCTTGGGTGGTGACCCTCTGCGAGGTCCAGCGCCTGTTACTCTCTCTACCATCTCCACTCTCTGTTTCCAGTTAGTCTTTCCTTGTTCCCATCCTGCAGGGTAGGCTTTCTCCGGCAGATAGGTTGCCGCCCACGTCAGGTGCTGCGGGTACAAGTTGGTCTCCGCCTGCGCTGTGCCCATCTTCTGCACATGTTCCCGTATGCCTAGGATCACCTCGTCCGTCTCATCCGAAAGTTGCGCCCGCCGCGACGCTCCCCTTACAACTGATCCTCCGACGGCAGTTAAGATCGTTGTTGTTGCTTCGTGGCCACTGAACCACTGTCGTCCAGTTACCTTCTTGAATGCTGAGCCTAACTCAATTAGGCTCATCGCTTTTCCGAGTGCGGAGGCACGGAAGGACTGCAGCTCCGCTTCCTGCTGCTCCCGCGTTGGTCGTTGGCCTTGCACGAGGTCCATTGCCGCGTTGCTCAGAGCATCCGCATCGGTGTTTTGCTCGCGCTTCACGTGTTCTACCCGCAGGGAAAGCCGCTGTCGCAGGGCCACTATTTTTGCCACCGCTCGCGTCAGCAATGGCTTCAAGTCTTCTGAACACGCCAATTGCCGCGTGGTTTGCCCGACTACCAGCGCCGAGTCTCCGCGAATTACACACTGCGCTCCTTCCGTTCCTTCAGCATCCTCCAGGAGCTGCAGCCCCGCGAGAAATCCCTCGTACTCGGCCACGTTGTTACTGCGCACGTTTGGCAGCGGGAGCACTATTTGTGCGTACTTGACGCCCTCCTTGTACAGTACCGCTCCTGCGCCCGCCACGGCAAAGGCAGTCCCGTTGGCCCTCGCTCCTCCGTCAAAGTAGATTGCAACATCGCAACTAGCTGCGGCGTCTTCTGGCAGAGTCTGTCGTGCTGTTGTGGCCTTCTTCGTGTGTTGTGGCACCGCCGTGTAGTATCTACTTTTGAGCGTTGGGAGGCGGCGTCCGGTGCGCAACTCGAAGTCCACCGCCAACTCCACAAAGCTTACCCCGAGTTCGTGCCCCGGCGGCGCCCATTTCAATTCCCTCAGCCAATCCGTGAACGCCATCCACATCTCCGGGCCGTACTTCCACTGGGTGAGTACTGCCGAAGGCGCAACGTCCGGCACAGCCAGTTTGTGTGGTTCTGCTGGTTTCCATCGTCGCGGATACTCAAGCGTTCGGTGGTGCCGTGTAGACCTGTCCAGCATGTCATCTGCCCCTTGACGTGCAGACAGCACCTCCACGAAGTAAAAGTGCAGTTTCTCAAGCAGCTGAAGCCTCTTTCCCTGTTCGGTGGGTAAGAGATTCGGGTCGTGGAAAGCGGGAGCCACCCCGCACAACCGTAAGCATGGCGGCCACCTGTGTTGCACGGTTCTTAGCTCCCCGTACTTTGAGCGTATTGTCTCCCAGGCGGGGCATTCCCAAAACAGGTGTTCCACCGTCTCCGGGACCTGTGTGTCACAGTAAGGGCACTCGCTTGCGTTTAGTCCTGTTCGTCCCGTGACCGGCGTGGCTCCTGCGATTACCGATCTCAGCAGACCGGCCTGGTACGCGGTGAGTGGTGAGTTCCGCATTTCCAAAACGTGCCTCGTTGCTGCGAAATCGACTCCGCCCTGGACGCCTCCATAGTCATTTCCCCTCCTTGTCGCCAGTCGCGCCATTTCCCGCAAACGCAGGGCATGTCTCAAGTCATGTTGCAGGAGGCGCGAATTACCCAGGACCGCTGCATCATGCACGACTCCTTCTCCTACCTCATTCACGTACGCGACGCTTGTCGGGGTCACCCACCTCCACTGGAGTACGTTGAGCGCTTCTTTCAGGAAAGCGAAGGGCCCATGTAGCCTTGCCAGTTCGTCGTTGTGGGCCCATGCTGTTTCCGCCAACGCTCGGGCGTAGTCCCACTTTTGGACCTGTTCGGCCCAGGTTGTGACTCTCCTGTAGGCCGGTACGACTCCCGGGTCCAGCCTGTGCCCGTGGTGTAGGATGTGTAGCACTGCTTCCTGAGCTCGTCGTGGCGGCCCCGTCCATACCGCCTCCGTAAATCCCCTTCTCAAGCGGTCGACTTCCCCTTTGCCAATCGCCGTTACGGCTGCACCGTAGAACCTCTTTGCCCCTGCTGTCATGCTTACGGCAAGGTCTCGCGCACTAGCCGGTAGCGGGAGGCAGGCCGCTCTCTTCAACACTGTCTCGGCCATCGCGTTTCGCTGCGCCACCCGCTTTGACGGTCGGAGCGGCTTGCTCGGTTCAACTTGCTTCGTCGTGAGCATTACTCCAAGTACGTCAAAGGTTGTTCGCCTTGCTATCGTCTCCGGCTGTACGTCCGCCTCTTCGTTCCCTTTGCTCTCGGCGTACACTATCTGCTCCGGAGCGTCCCGCGCAGTTGTGAACCACAGGGACTTCGACTGCGTACACACCTTCATTCCTGTCAGCCCCGCAAATGTTCCTGACCTCTTGGCTGCCTCTTGCAGCTTCGCGAGGCTCTTCATCAACGCGTAAACGTCATCAACGTAAGACAACGGAATGGTCGCCTCGATGTCTGCTACGTGCCGCATCCAGACACTGATAAGAACGTTTATCAGTATCACGCTCAATGGACACCCCTGCATAATTCCATTAGTCGGTACGAAGCCTTCTCCGACCACGGCTCCAATTCGGAAATGGCGCTGCATGCTGGAGTAGGCCGCTCGCAGAGTTCTCAGCACTGTTGGGTGGAACCCGAGCTCCTCCGCTAGCCGGAAGGCGATATCTATCGGCACCGAGTCGAAGCACTTCTTAAAGTCCAGCCCAAGACCGTAGAGGGGATCCCCCGTCACGTGCGCCTGCTCTATGAGACCTGCGAGGTGCCAGACTAGGTCGTCCGTCCCATGTTTCTTCCGGCACCCGTGCAGCCCGCTGGGCGCTACCTTATCCATCCATTCCAAGGCCTCTTGTGCACGGATCGCCGCCCAGACTCTGTACAGTACCGGTGTGACAGATATTGGCCGCTGCGATAGCGGGTCTCCTGTGCTCTCGGGCTTCGGCAAGAGGTGCAGAATCGCGTGCATCAGTTGTTCTGGCCATTGCCCCTCGCTCTCGACTCGGTTCATCGCTTCAGCCATTAGTTGCAGGACTTCGGCGGGTAGTTGTCGCAGCTCGAAGACACGCCACGCGTGCAGTCCGGGCGAAGAGGTCGTCTTCATTCGCTTGAGTGCTGCGCTAACGTCTGCCGCGCCGATGGTCTTGTGTTCCATTTGTTGGGGGGCCGGCAGGTACCGCGCGTAGTGCGTCTTAAAAGCCTCCCACTGCGGTTCCTGGATGTCGGTGTACCTCTGAAAGATACCACCCCATGCTTCGGGGCCCCTCAACATCTCGTCGATCTCTCCCGGACACGCCGTCAGAGATCCGTCTCGTCGCCGCAGGAACACCGATGGGCTTTCTCGACTTCCCGCAAGAAACCGGTATATGTCGCCTTTGTCACCGCTGTTCCACGCCTTCTGCATCTGGTCTTTCCACCGCCGCGTTCGCTGCTGCTTCAATGCGGAGACCGCTTCGCGCTGCGAACCTTCCAGCACCTCTACCATTTCCAATAACCGCTCCAGCTCGTCGCGTCCGCCTTCGTCGTGGCTTGTAGGACCATTCTGCGGCAGGTACCCCCTGGATACCTTCTTTTGAAGTGCGCCTCTTGCATTTCTCTCGGCCAAAGTCATCGCCCCGGGCTGCTCTCTTTCTAGCCTTTGACTCGCCTCGGCTACCACTGTTCGCAGCATTCCTAGTACCTTGTCCCGCTGCCTGGTGGTCCTATCAACAGCACCCCGCGCCGAGACCGCCTGTCGTGCAGAGACATGTGCGTCCCGAACGGAATATCCTTCGGCCCTGCCTTTGCAGCCGTCTGCGTCTTTCTGAGAAAGGCCCTTCTTGTGGAGCTCGAGCAGGTACATCTCCGCCACTTCTGATGCATTGCGCAGAGCTGCTTCTGCCCCATCTACCGAACGTTTCCGGCGTAGTGCCGCCTCGAGTGCGTCCTGCTCCTCCTTCTTCGTCGACAGCGGCACCTTCTTCGGAAAGGGAGCCGGTATCCAATGCGTCCGCTTCGGGTGTGAGGCTGCCCGCATGTCTAGGGTCACGAAAAGTGGACAGTGAGTCGGTATGTCGTACTCGTGCGGGTTCGCTGTCCGGGTGTCGACGAGTGCTTGCGACGCGTTTGCGTTTAGGAAACACATATCGATCCTTGTGCCTGCCGCTCCTGCCCAGCAGGTGGGTGGTGCGTCTCGCGACGTTTGATGTGCCGCGGCTGCTGCCGCGTCTGTCCACCCGCTCCGGCAGGCAGCCATTAGGGACACGCTCTCCTCTACTGGTGTGTTGAAATCTCCCAAGATGGCTACTGGTACCTGCCCGAGCCCTGCCGCCATTTCAAATACGTCCGATATAAACTTTTCCCGTTCCCTGACAACCTCTGCTTCTCTCCCTACTTGCGCATAAATCGAGATTACGTGCAAAACGCAACGAGCATTGCCTGTCGCTACGACGGCGTGAGCCACCCGTGTGCTTTTCGCCAGTCTAGTCTCCAGTTCAGTCTTCGGGCGTGCGTTTGCGGCGACCACGCTGTTGTTTATCACCACTGCGGAGCCGCCTGGTGCCCTCTGTCCTCTTCCGTTTGCCCCAACCACTGTCGGGACGTCTTCTCCCCAGCAGCACTTCTTGCCGTACGCTCCGAGAAACATCTCACACGTCCTCTTCCCCTCTGGGCCCACTCGGGTTTCCTGACAGGCCACAATGTCCGCGGGCAGCGTCGCGACAGTTCGATACTTTGTGCTCATGGAGCCAAGATTAACTGTTGCTAACACAATTGCGTCCTTAGGTGCGTGCTCCACGTCGGTGGGGTGCAACACGGCAGCAGACGTTAGCTCTCGTACGCTTACTCGGGACGTCTCGGGGGGCAAGGAAGCCAGTAACCGATACCCTGTGTGGGGAAGCATGAGCGCGTCATAGTGCTGCGGGCGGTAGGTTAGCACGATTACCCGCGACGGGTTCTCAGCTCTCCCCGCTCGCCTTAGATGCTGCAGGTCCCCCGTTGAGAGCACCCATATGCTCGCCTTTAGAACTACTGCGGCGGCCTGCAGCGTGATCTGGTCCCCGTATGTACCATCCTGTGCGACTGCAAAGAGGTATTCGGAGAATGGTTGGGTCTCGAATGCGGTTGGTGTTGAATTGCGAAGTTGCCACGTCACTTTCTGTCGCATGGAAGCCGCCGTGATGCTCAGCTTGCTCCCTCTTACCAGAGCTGCGAATTGGCAATTCCCGTCCTTCTCCACCGACACGCGCTTTGCGGCCAGCGCCTCGGCCACACTATCAATATATTTGTCGTCGCTCTCCGCTCGCGTTAGCTGATGACGTTGAGCGGCCTTGGACCCGGCCGACTGGGGTTTTGGATTGTCGCCGCGTCGGGCTGGCGTGGTTTGGTTGTCGGCTGGTGATGTTGGGAGTTGTCCAAGGCCAAGGGTGCCTTCCGGCGATGGGGCTTGTTGTGTCGCCCTTGTCGCACTTGGTTTGTTTGCCAGGTGTAGATCGGCGCCCCGGTCAGTGTGCACAGTCTTCGGTCGTCGGTTGTTTGGATCTGATGATGATACTGATGCTGATGATGATGATTTTGTTGCCGACGGTTCTCGTTTACACACTTCTCCGACACCCTGTCCAGGACGCCCGGGGCCCTACTTCTCAATTGGACTGTATCGGTTGGCGCCGGTGGACATCATGTCCACAAGGGACTGCTGCTTCCCGCTTCCCTTGGCACCCTTGGCTTTCCCGGCCTTCTTTGTAACCTCGCTCATCTGCCGGAGCAGCTCGGCCTCTTGCTCTTCCGCTTCCTTCTTCGCTGCTTGTTTCTTCCCCTTCTTGCTCGTTTGCGACGATGTCTGGCTTGAAAGAGGCTGACGTGGAGGTTCGTCGTCAGGAGGTGAAACGGGTGCGGGCGCGGGATTGCCGATTGCTGGCGCTGGAGGCGCTTCACTCGGGATCCTGCGCATCGATTCGATTCGCGCGTTCGTTTCGTCTTCGAACGCGAGTAAGCGGCGTTCGACGTCCCCCATCCAGAGCAGCTGCTGTTTGTACGTTTCGTCGTACCGCTCCTTCGCTATCTGGGTCTGGGCTTCCGCCCACTTCAGAAACCGCTGCTCGTACGAGTGCTCCCATGTCGCTCGCGCCACGGCCCGTTCCTTCTCCCACGCTTGGCGTTGCTGCTTCTGCTGTTGGGCCCAAGCTTCCCAGGCAACTGCGGTCTCCGCGCCGGTGGGTACTGCATCCTGCTGCATCTCGACGTCCGACTCGGCTTTGGCAGTCGGTTGCAACTCGTCAAGCTGCTGTTGGAGCCTCGCCACTTGCCTCTTCCTTGCCTCGGTGTGCGCTTTCACCGCCGTGCGCCACTCTCTCTCGCCCTCCTTCTTTCCGAACTCCGAGACAAACTCGGCCTTCGTGTACCTCGGCCCCCGAGGGATGTTGTTGTCAGGGAGGCGTAGCGGGTGTTCCGGCGCTGCGAGGCGCTCGATGTGGCCTTTGAGCCGCTGGACCTTCTCCCGCCTCAGCTCCTCTTGGCGCTGTTTTTCCCGCTCTTCCAGGTCGACCACGTCGGCCTCCTCGTCTCCCACCCGCACCCTCGTCACCGGCGGCGGGGTGGCGGCTTCGATGATAGCGACACCGCGCCTCATCCTCACGCGCGCCCCCGCCCATCCGAGCTGTTCGATGACAGCCTCGTACGCCCCTGCCCTGCCTTTGAGTCCTCCCAAATGTAGAGAGAACTGCCTGAAGACAGGCAAGTGCACCACACGTACCACTGGCATGGGCTGTTGGTCACCCGAAGCTCTGGCACCGGGTTCCAGGGGAACCGCGTGGAGGTCGCCCGTGCTCATCTTTTCGTTAGTGATTTTGTGTGTAGTGTGGATTTTTCCCCCTGTGTGTGTGTGTGTGTGTGTGTGTGTGTGTGTGTGTGTGTGTGTGTGTGTGTGTGTGTGTGTGTGTGTGTGTGTGTGTGTGTGTGTGTGTGTGTGTGTGTGTGTGTGTGTGTGTGTGTGTCTTTGCTGTGGTGTGTCACTCGGAATGAAAAGAAAGCCAGGCGCTTCGTTTGCTTGCGTGTGTGCCCGGCTGATCGATTTCCTACCCGCAAACCGGGTTTGCGGGATAGGTGTTTTGCCCTGCTTCTTTTTCAGGTAAGGAACGCTAATCGGCCACCGAAAGCATGCTGTCTGACTCACAAGGCATTATCTTCAAGCCAGGGAGACTTTTTGTCACTGGGGCAAGTTCCACTTGAGTCCAGGCTAGGTTCTAGGTGCTATGCGACAGCATCTTGCAGACGTTCGTGCAGAGGTCAGCGCCTTTGCAGCTGCTGCTCGTTGCAAGACAGGAAAAATGAGGGGCGAACCGGAGTCGAAACCATGCAGGGAATCACGTATGAACTCTTATACTTTTTTTCCGGTTTGGTTTATTGCACACGGAGAAGGCCTGGTCCAAGCCGTTCCTTGCATGTGGAAAGCGGGACAAACAGCGTAAGCCAGAAGAGAAGAAGCAACTTGCTCAAATGAAACTCTGCCGTCTACAGGACAAATCTGAGCTCCGTATCACGCGAAAGAACCTATCACGTTCTGACCTCGTGTCAATTCTGCCCAAATCGGAATCAAAGTCTTTTATTTTCCACAAAGGCAAAGTCCTCATGATAACACGCGCTCGGTGCCAAGCATTATCATTATCAGTTTGCGAGAGCTTGACACTACAGCCCGAGCTGTCGCAACTGGGCGACTCAGTTCTAGCAACAAGCGCTCCCGATCGTGTGATGCTTTTCGGATTCGCACAGCATCGCGACCGACAAACTCGGCCCTGCAGAGCCGCATCTGTCGAGTGCTGCGCCATGACGTCGGTGCCCACATTGAGAAAAGGTGTCTTAGGTTGGCCTCATCGACGCCAGACCCTCTACCGTGGTCATTTGTTAGGCCGGGAGATTGTGTGCGCTTTTCCTTTGCTTCTGAACAGTGTGCGCGCTGCCCTACCTGGTGGCCCTGGCATGACAACAGTGGCCCTGGAGGCATGAATTGGTCTGATTGGCAGACCTTCCAAGAATCAGCCGGCCAATTATCGGCCGGTCGGGTTTTCAGTTTCTTTTTCCGGCCGAAATCGGCCGCCTTTTTTCCTTGGCGCGAGCACTGCTTCTGAACAGAGTCCGCAGGGGCCTCTAAGTCTTTGTACAGACAGATTCGTGGTCACACCTGTTGCCAACGATTACCTTCCGGACCCCTTTTTGACGAATCTTTCTGACGAATATTTGGAGCTGGTCGGGGTTTCTCTTGGTCCGTCCTCTACTTGGGCGTTGGCTTTCTCGTGCTCGACCCCTACCTGGGTCCATTGCGAGTGCCGGCGACCCGCATTTTGAACTGTTCTATGTTTCAACACGGCTAGATTGCGTTGTAAGATATCGGCAGGGGGGGACGTAAGGGGTTTCGGATTCGGATGGAAAGCACGAGGGGCTAGGCCAGGTCAAGGTTCAACCCAAAAGGGGCGCAATTCCGTGACGAACCGATGACTCCCTTGCGTCTCCCGCCCTCTTTGAGCTGAAACCAGATACGGGGGGGGACCTCGGGGAGTGAGAGACGACGGAACTGACCAGAAAACGGTGCTTTTGCGGGCAAGCCTTTTTTTATTGGAGAGCAGAGACGGAGATGTAACAGAAAGTGCGACGATGGGCACAGACGAGGAAACGAAAAGGTGGGAAACGGGTGTGCGCCATGAGAAGTCGCGTGGAGTCTGGTGGGCGGGCAGACAGCAAGAACTGGAATGGATCTTCCTGCTCGACACACCACCTGTCCTGTTTGCAGCCGTGTTTTGGCGTCTGGCGGGGGGGTCCAAGGTCATGGTTGACGTGTTGTCAGCTTATAGAGTTAAAGTCCGCTTGAAATTCCGGCGGTTTGGGGTCTCTTTTACTCGGTACTCCGACCATTCCCGGCTTCGAGGTTGCGGAATCCTAAGCCATGGCATCGCGTTTTCACACGTCCCCTTGGCCCGAGGGAGCCTACTTTCTGACCCGCTGAAAGCAGAAGCCACTGCGACCCAGGCAGGACACACCACCTTCCTACTCAAGCAGAGCCTGGTCCGATTCAAACTATGGCACGTACACCCCCCTTCATCGCTGATGCTCATAGGCAGCCAGTCCTCGTCCTCTTCCCACGGCATCGTCCCGCCGAAGTAGTCCTCTTTCGCAGCCGTCGGCGACGGACGAAGAAGCCGGCGACTCGGGCAGCGACACATCGCCCTCCGACCGGTCGGCATGCGTGGGCGCGTCTGTTTCGCAGACGCAGACGGCGTGCAGTCAGCCGGGGAGTCGGACGCCGGCGTTTTGGGGGAGGCCGCAGCTGCTTTGCGGGAAGCAAAGACGCGTTGCCAGTTTTTACTCGGCACTCCGACCATTCCCGGCTTCGGGTTGCGGAATCCCGCATCGCGTTTCCACATGTCCCCTTGGCCCGAGCGAGCCATACTTTCCGATTCGCTGAATGCAGAAGCCGCTGCGACCTTCGTACACAAACACAGAGTCTGGCCCGAATCCAAGATATGCCCCTTAATCGCTGATGCTCACAGGCAGTCAGTCCTCGTCCTCTTCCCACGGCATCGTCCCGCCGAAGTAGTCCTCTTTCGCAGCCGTCGGCGACTTCTTGTCAACGACGACGACGGACGATGAAGCCGGCGATCCAGGCAGCGACACATCGCCCTCCGACCGGTCGGCACGCGTGGGCGTCGCCGTCGGCGGCGCGTCCGGCTTCGCAGACGCAGACGGCGTGCAGTCAGCCGGGGAGTCCGACGGCGGCGTCGCGGGGGAGGCCGGGGCTGGCTTGCCGGAGGACGCGGCGGTGGCTGCGCTGGGGGCGCCGGTCGACGGGACGGCGGGCGGCGGGTGGCTGGCGGGGACGTCTTCCTTTTTGCTACCGGGCTTCGACGGCGGGGGCGACGCGTCTGGTACCGCGGTGTCGCCGTTGGACTCGTAGAAGTCCATGCACTGCTTCAGGTACTCGAGGCTCTTCCGGATGGAGCCGAGGGGGAGGGCGCTGTGGTACGAAGCGGGCTCGGCCTCTCCCTGTTCGAGCAGGGCGGTGAGCTTCTGCTTGTGGTACTGGCAGCTCTCGAAGACGGAGTCGATCAGGTCCGACGACTTCCCGTTCGCGCGGGCCACGACGCGCTTGAGCAGGGACGCGTTGTCGGTGGCGGAGCTCACCTCGTCGCCGACCTGCTGCGCGTAGTCCTTCAGGCGCTGCGTCGTTTTCCTCTCTTCTTCCACCCGCGCCACGATCTCTGCGATCACGTCGTTCTCCTGCAAGGCAAATGATTTGGACTCTTTCTTTTCTGTGCGAGAAAATAAAATGAGAGAGCAGGCCTGGTTGTTTGGACAATAAAACCATCTCACAAAAAGCTCGCTACGCTCGGTTTTTGCTATTTCAGTAACATTTACGAAACTGGTGGGGCGCATTGCAAAAAGACTAGGCGTGTTCGTTTGTACCGTGCCGGGGGGAGAATAGCCTGCTTCGTGAATGATAGTGAGCGAATATGATCGGCAGGCTAATCTTCTTCTCCCGAACACGCTGCCAGCGTTCAATGCACTGTTCCTGCGGAAAACGGGCTTCAAAAAACGGTATGGTCGTGTGCACGTCCCCCCGCCGTGTTTTCGGTACCTTCTGTCGCGGATATGAGGCAGGACCCCTATGCTAGAGCATACATGGGCAGCCCCATTAAGAAAAGGTGTGTCGCAATCGAAAAGCGGGTGTGGACACACACCCAAAATGCGCGTGCATACGACACACCCGAAAAGCGGGTGAGGTGCAAGTGCAGGGACGCAGGCTTGGTTACGACCTTTTCGACACGAATGCATGCCCTCGCGTCAGTAAAAGCTTGCACGAACTCTTCCCTGGGCAAACGCCAGAGCACGCGAACCTTGGGCTGGCTCTACACGTTCGGAAACACCGACGTGCGCCGATGCTCGCAAATAAACTGGGCAGGAGCATCGAACAGGCTTCGCGGTCTCTTCGACGTGTGAACAAGGTGTGTGAAAACACATACGTGTGTGATGCCTCGGTTCTTCACCCTCTTCCCAACCGCCAGCGGAGGGATGATGGGGTCTTTGTTGAGCGAGCGCAGGGTGGCCTCAAGCTCGCGAATGGTGGTGGAACGTGCGAGCTCGCGGAGCTTCCATTGGTAGTTCGCCCAGAAGTTCTGGTCGGACACCCACTTCGGGACGAGTTGGAAGCGAGCCTCTGCGAGCGGCTTGAAGGCGATGCAGGCCAGCTCGTACTCAGGCGTCACAGCGTCGCGCTCGAAATTGATGTGGCTGGGGGCCACCCGGTTGCAAGGGCCGACCAAGAACGTGTTATCGTCGAGGAGGACACCCTTAGCGAGCACCTCCCACTCCTTTCCTCGTTCGGTCCACGATTCGGGCACGTGGCACCAAGCCGCCGCGCTGTCGGCAGCTTCCGCCTTGTTGCGGTTCTGCTGCGAGTACTGGGGGTCGAGCTCGAAGTGCTTCTTCAGGGACGAGAGGCTCTCCTGGCTCTCCACCTGCTCCCGAATCTTCCCGCTCACGTCGATCGCGTTCTTCTTCACCTGGTCCGTGAGCTCGGCCGCCTTCTCGGTGAAAACCTCGGCGCTTTTTTTCACCTGCGCCATGGCATCCGTGAACCAACTCATCTTGCCTTCCCCGCGGCCCCCCTTCCCCTTCCAGTCAAGCCTGCCCTTTTCTCCTGCGTTCAGTTGGCATTTCGCCGTCCGCGTAGACTGCGCAGTATGATCTCCCAGCGTGGTTCTGATGCAAACTGTGTTTCACCCTTGGGTAGTCAGCCGGTGGCCCCGTGTTGGGTACCGGCGGTAGTCGTGTGGGCGTCAGGTGGAGATTGCTGGACCTGGAATTAGCTCGTGCACTGTCGCTGCCTCGTTCACCGACCTAGCAAACGCAAGCAATAGGTCCCGAAATTGCTGGACCTGGAATTAATGTTAGTGCACTGTCGCTGCGTCGTTCACCGACCTAGCAAACGCAAGCAATAGGTCCCGAGATTGCTGGACCGGATCCTGAAAGTGGAGATCGAACGCCGTGCCTGTCACGAGAGTGAACAGGCACGATTGAAGGGGCAGCACCTTATCCATAGTACCGAAGGTCACGCAGACTGCACAAACTCACCTGAAATGCTCCGATCCCGAAAACGGATGGTGCCAACGAATCGCCCATAGTTCGCACATTATGCTGCCACGTGGTGTGGGCCGCTGTTACTGAAAAGGGGAGAGCGGTATTCGAAGAAGGTCGGTATCTTGCAGCTTGGCAACTGTCAAATGAACAGCCTGTACACGAATCAGGGAGGAAATGGTGGCGGATACTGGGTGAGGCGAACCATGGAAATGATTGCCAGTGTCTTCGAACGCTTCTCATTTCCAGCGTTACTTGTGGTTCAGAAGGCCGGTGTAGCAATGTTCCTTTCCGGCTTTTGGCTGGCGTCCCGTCGACATAACAGTTATGTGTGAGGTCAGACCGCACTTCCAGCCAAGTTGAGTCTTCGCTTCACGCCTACTCTTTCGGGTTTTGTTTTCTTTACCAAATACAAACAGATTTCAGGCATCAGCCGAATTCGGCGAGACGGGTACTGGGGAAAGCCTGCTACTGAAGAGCAGCAGGCATCCGGGTCAAGTGACTGCCGCCTCCAAAACCAAAGCATCAAGGCGTGGCGTATGGGCATTGCACCTGCGCCGAGTCCAAACCCGTAAAGACGGCTCGTCGCAGGGGAGGGAGTGCACGAGGTTGCGACACATTGATGTGCTAACTCCTGACCTGGAGCAATCTTTTGATTATTATCTTCTCTCGCCATAAATGCAAAAAAAGAGAAGTTTCCCCTGCCCCGCGAAACCAGAATCGCGCTGAAAATAACAACATCGGAGTCCGCTTGCACTGAGAAGCAAAGTAACGGACAGTCAGCACCCGTACAAGCACTTTTGTTTGTTGGCTTCGTTTAACCCTTCACGTGCAACGGTTGTTCCGAGCACGTTCCCTTCAGTGCAACTCTACCATTTTCCCTCCATTTCTTTCCCAAAAAAAATCGGCCCGAATATGCTCGGTTATTCCAAGGGGTCACCCGGTGCTTTTTTCGACGGAAACAATACGACAGCTAACGGGGTAATTTTTCGTTGCACGCCCTCACCGTGCATTGCCTCATTTTGTCAGTTTTTTTTTTTTGTGCAACTGGCGGCCTCCTCGTAAATTTCCTACAGCAGGTGCTTATCCGAAAAAATTTAGTACGGGGGGATTTATTTTGTTTGTGCGCACTAGCGGAACTTGGTAAGTTTCATGTAGTACGCTGCCACCTACAAATTTTAGTACCGACAATGCATTGTTGGCTCTAAAGAATACTCGAGGGACTGCCTTGTGTGCATGGAGGCCCGGTAACGCCGCAGGCTGCAGCGGAGGTACTGAAGGCAAGCATATGGGTACTCTCAGCAGGCGATCGAACCACGGAAAGCACGCCACGACTACGCTTCCTTGTCCTTCGCAATGGGTATTGTGGGCAAGCCCGCAAAACTGTTAAGGAGGCTATATGGGGAGAAACAATACAACTACAAAGTGGGTCTTTTTTGTTGAACGCTTACGCCCGCCACTAAACCCAGATTTACATATGTGGGCTACAGCGCATTTACCTCCTTTGATCTAACGCAACTGGCAGTCTCCTCAAGCATTTCCTACAAAGCAGGTGCTTAACAAATAAAACCCTGTCAACACGCATTTTGGTGTGCAGCACGGCTGTTGGTGTCTGCGGGTGTGCGGCGCATTATCAATTTATTTTTCCTGTTGACACCTTGTGCCAGAAGACCAGCCCACAGAGTGGTTGGTTTTCTTCTGGCAGGGTCTTTCCCGTCCAAAAACTTAGTTTGGGCTTCTGGGTTTGTCCTGCGCGGCAGTCGAAGGTTATCGCTTCAACGTGTGCTTTGTTTGTGCGTGCCGGTTGATCGACTGCAGAGAAACGGGGTGTTAAACCCCAAAGACACCCTGTTCTCGGCGTGGGGTAAAATTCTGCTCCGGAATTTTCCGCCGACCGCCCACCCCCTCGAAGGCCAAGCACTCTCCGAGTTCCCTCTTTGACATCGCGCAGAATGGTGTGCATGAAGGCCCGGTAACGCCGCAGGCTGCAGCGGAGGTACTGAAGGCAAGCATATGGGTACTCTCAGCAGGCGATCGAACCACGGAAAGCACGCCACGACTACGCTTCCTTGTCCTTCGCAATGGGTATTGTGGGCAAGCCCGCAAAACTGTTGGAGGGGTGGACGGTGGAGGCCACCCCGAAGATGCTGGAGGGAAAACGCGGGTGTGCTACACCCAAACGCGTGCAAATGTGCGCCAAATGTGGCGGGGACGCCCGCTTTTTTCCATGCCAGCTTCTGAGACCGGACTCCACCGCGCAAGCCGCTTGTGGGGCCCCTCATGGAAATGGGGGGACGGGCGGAGTTCATCCTGACCACTGACGAAACGCGGCATTTCGACCGCGCGTTCCTGAGACGAAAGCAGTGGCATCCGAGAGAGAACAGGTGTGAATTCCGGCGATGCTGGGTAGGGGAAACCTTTTGGCAGAAAAGACTGCCTTTCATGCATTGTTGGGGTGGGGGCATAGGAAAATATGAGACGATGCCAAACCCCCCCCTTCCCCGTTGCACCAATAAAATACTTTTTGACGTCACCCCTTACTGGCCCCGAAACCTCGTCTGTGTGGCCCAGAACGACAAACTTTTGAGGCCCCTTCACCTCCACTTAACCCGACAAAACCCGTTTTGGGCCCGTTTTGGGCCACACAGTCAGGGTTTCGGGGCCAGTATGGGGTGACGCTCAAAATAACTATTCTTTTTAACGGGAAGAAATGTGAAAACGGGGTTTTGCCTAGAGGCTTTTCGTGTTATTTTGCAAATGCTTTGAGCTATCTTTGTGCCTGTGCTATCAGTCGTCTTCTTAACCATGGTTAAGTGCGCAAATGGTGTCAGCCGAAGCTAGTAAATCGGGGGGGAAAAGTGCATTTTTCCCCCGAGGGCGTCAGGGGGGAAAATCGTAGTTTCGTGTTCAGGCGCTACTTGCCTCTCATGTGTTTGATGCGAGGGGGGGGGTTTGGCATCTTATTGTTGGCCAGGCCACAAGGTTTCAAAGCTGCGCGCGCAATAAGAATTCCCGCAAGGCTCCTACTGCGCCAATGCCAGCTTTCCGATTCGATCCTCCGCGCTTTCGTCGAGGTGCAACGCATGATGGTTGCAAACGTAGCCGGGAGCTGGCGACAGAAGTGGAAGCAGAACCCTTGAACCAAACGTTTCACTGCGAGTCAACCAGAGACAATCCCCGGCAGGGAGGGGGGCTAAAGGGGGAAGCCCCCGGGCCCCGCAATGCGCCCTGCTTCACCACCTTCACACAAAATCACGGGTGGGGGGTTGAGCTCTTTAACGCACCGGTCACACACACAGCGGTCAAAGTTAGCTCAGACAAGCGGCTTACGAGCAAGCGCATCGTTTGTTTTTCACGGTTGTTAGGAATAGTCACACGCTTAACGTAAAAACGATCAGACACGGCGGCACTACGAAAGGCTTCTCCTTCTATTTTACCGACGACAGCTTGTGTGTCAAGCCAACTCACCCGAAGGGATTCGATTCCTTTGGCAGTATCTTCACCGGTGGAACTTGCTTGGGTTCGATGTTTCTTTTTTTCCTTTGTGTTTCCGGCGATATCGCGCAGTCAGTTGCCTGTGACGGTGTTATTTTTGATTGTTGCTCAGAGTATCAAGTTGCTGAGATGCGCTGCTAATCTGCTTGGCTCTGCGTGTGTGTAGTGACTATTATTACCTCATGTTTGAAAAACGACAAAGGCGGATTTGAATACGCTGTCGCGAACCGTTTTTTTTTTTTTTTTTTTTGGAGCGCGGGTCATGTTGTCGAATCGGGACCCCCCAGCAAATGCGAGCCTCGCTGGCTCGATGCCAGCGATTATGATGCGTGCAACTGGTTGGGTAGGTGCTATCGGACGGCAACATTTTTCAACTTATGTTGCAACGTGGAATGGTTGTCGTCTTCAGCACCGCTCAACACTGCACCGGTCCTATCTGCTCCGTGTTCGGACCGTAATGCCACCAACGCATACGGTGGGGGTCATCGTCAGTGCAGAACCTGAGTGTCTGCATACAACTCAGACTTGAGTGCGGAAGCCCGTCCTCGAAGAAAGCCCATCACACGGGTCCAGACGAGAGTCGTACAACTGGATCCACAGACTTCAATGAACTCCGAAATCGTCATTTCCCTGGGAGAAAACTGTTGAGGTGACTCCAGGGCGACAAAGTGGTTTCAAAAAGAAATGCAACAAAATGGATTCCGAACATCCACTATTTTTCGGAACCCACTTTTTGGAAACATTTTGTCGCCCATTTCTTCTTCAATGTGGAAACTGGTGCCCGTGTGCAAGACTGGATCATGATCGATTGCTACCTAGTACTACGTCTAGAATTGGTGCAGGCGCTGGCGTGGGAAGTCGGGCTACGGGTGGTGGTGTTGTGTTCGAGCTGGCGCCCGACGACACCATGCGCGCGACAGTGCTGTGGCCAGGAGAGCGGGGAAGGTAGGCGACCTGGTGCTGGACGAGCGAGACATCAAGCTCAGTTACACCCGGTCGCACTACAGGGCTGCGCAGGCTAGTGCGGCCAGCAAAAGATTCTAGTCTTCCATTCTGCATTTCTCCTACTCTCGCGGTGGAGTGTGGCTGTTTTTTTCCTTTTAGAACCAAGTTCGAAACTGCCACATGAATCCCCCTGGCAAGCTCACAGGATACTTCGGAAGAATTCCTTTGTTGCTGAACAACGCCGAGGAATACTCGGGGGGGCCACCCAGTGCTCATTTCGACGGGGTTGGGGGGGGGGGGGGGGGGGGGTCCTGGCTGTGGCGAGATACGACAGCAGCCGCCTGGCAAACCATACTCACCGCTGTCCTGTCAGCAGTGAGTCTGGGTCAGGTTCTGCGCTAATGACGGTTCGCCTCTTATGTCCGTGGCTTCAAGGATCGGAACGCTGTGCAGATAGGACCAGTGTTGAGCACATCCACTCCGAGCACGTTCTTGCAGCCCACCCATGCTACTAGAGCACAGGTAAATCAGTCTCGAGAGATACAAAATAGCTACAACAAACGGGTCGATTTCGGTCTTTTGTTGACGCTTACGCCCCGGCACTAAACCCAGAATGACTTGGGTCTCTACAGCAGATTTCCTTTGAGACTTTTTTGCAACCGGAGTCCGCCTCCAGTAGTTCCAAAGCAGGGGTTAATTCGAAACAAATTCTCGCCCGGGAGCTTTGGTGCATGGAAAGACACGTCGGCACGAGTGAGCGCCGGTATCGGGGCTCTGCACGGTTCGCTTGATTGCGCCTGCGACAGAGCAAGAGACCAAGGGTCTGACAACAGCCCCTGACCCTACGCAGCAACAGTTCTGGAGTCGAGGACCCAGAAGTCACTGCAGGTAGTGATCTGCGGCCAGGGCTGCTCCGACAAGCTGTCGCCCGTTGCTGTGCTCATGCGCAACGGCCACGGCAACTGCATCCCCGCGGCTCGTGAGGTCATCCCAGTTGCCCTGTTCGAAAGCTGCGAGGTAGGCGGGACCCCAGTTCCAGATCCCTTCGTCGTTGTCTTCCTCCAGCGCGTCGACACGCGTGAAGTACGTCGTGTCCGCATCAGCGGTGACGTTCACTTCAAACACGACGAAGTGTACCTCGTCAGAAGAACCACGAGTCTTCAGGTACCACTCATCGACCGGGCGGACCTCGAACCCAATGGAAGGGTCTTTCGCCGGGTCGACTTGTTCCGGCAACCGAGCGACGAGGAAGAAAGCTTTGATCTGCATCGCGCTCAAGGCCAGGAAGTGGCTGAGCTTCAACACGGATCCGAAGACGCAGTAGAACCGCTGGTCCCGCGTGCCTATCTTGGCGCTGGTCAGCCGGCCGCTGCTCGACCCGATGTGCACGTTCGGTGCCCCCTCGCAGCCGAACTCATCCGTAGAAGCGATCAGACCGATAAACCGGGCAGAATTCGACCCGTGCGATGCGCACTTCTTCCCGATGTTAAACCCGACGTGTATGGCGGCTCCCGCCGCTGATATCATCGTCCCGCTGCATCGGTCGGCGCACTGCAGCAGGCGGCACAGCAGCGCGTTTCCAAAGGTAACCGGGTCGCCGCTCTCGGCCACGAACTTCGAGTTGGCCTCTATCGTCAGCACCGTGCATGACGAGATCAGCTCCCTCTCGTGCGAGAGAACGATGTGACGTGTCAACGTCGAGCCGGAGCTGGTTTGGGCTGTTGAATACGTGCTTCTGCGTTTTCGGGATGCTTCGAAATCGTTGCCGTCGCACTTCATTGAGACTTCGGGTACTCGCAAGCAGAGGTTTCCGGGAACGAGAACGGAGACGGATGAATGGCCGATGCCCTTCATCGGGACGCACTTCCGCTTGATCACGACGGGGGTCGCGACGTGCGGCGGGAGGCTTTCCAGCGGCGTGTGCTGCAGGAAGTCGTCGAGGACGCAGACGGTGCCGGCGACGCCCGACGACTCGAGGCGGGCGGCCATGTTGACCACCGGGCCGAGGTAGTCCGCGCGGCCTGTGACCGGGTTCATCTCCCTGCTGACGACTCCTTCGTGGACGCCGATCCGCAGGCGGACGCCGTTCCACGCCTTCGGCACCACCGCGCACTGCGGCAGCGGCGCAAGCGACTCCGGCCACGCCGCCTCGTACAGCGCCTCGTGCACCAGCAGCCCGAACTCCAAACCATCGAGGGGTGACTCGAACGCGCCCATGAACGCGTCGCCGATGGTCTTCACCTCGTACCCCCTGCACCGCCCGATGCAGCGGCGGACGACCTTGTTGTGTACCTTCAGCGCGTCGCGCATGCCGTCCGGGCAGAGGTCCCACGACGAGGTGGAGCTGACGATGTCGGTGAAGACGATGGTCGCTACCCCCGTGTCCCCCGGCGGCTTCACCGCGACGACTTCGTCCCCCGCGTCGTCCACCGACGTGCGCGGCAGGCACATGGCGGGCAGGAACGGCCGGTACTGCCGCAGGTTGTCGCCGAGGGTGTCGACGCTCTCGAGGATGTCGCAGATCTCGCGTATCCGGCTGCCCCGGCCGGGCGTCATCTCGTCGACGCGCATCGCGCACGCGAGCTCGAGCTCGCGGAGGATCTTCCGGATGGGCCGGATGAACGTGAAGTAGTTCCCGGCGATCAGAGCGGCGATCAGCGCCACGAAGCAGCACGTCACGACGATCGACATTTTCAACACGTGCGCGTACACTTCATCCAGGTAGTCCGACTGAGGCACGACCACGAACGCAAGCCAGTCGATGTTCAAGATGTCGGCCTGCCGGATGGGCAGGATACGCACCCAGTACCGCGACCCGCCGACGGACACGACAACGTCGCGCGCAGCAGACGGCATCGGCTCCGTGGCGGAATACTCCGTCTGGCCGGAAGCGCTGCCATCCGGGACGGAGGAAGTCGGGTCGTACAAACTGCGGGCGATCCCGCTGGGCACATCGCCGATGTACGCGTCGAACGCGGACACCCGGACGGGCAGCGTGCCGAGCTCTGCGACCGACTTCACGTTGCAGCTCAGCCCGAGCGCGAGGGCGTCGCACTTGAAGCCGGAGGTCACCAGCGGCGCGGACGGCCGCCGCTCGATGATGAACAGCGCGCCGCTCTTCCCGACCTCGATCGCGTTCACCAGGTCCGACAGGTACCGGCTCTCGTAGCTTGCCGCAATCACCCCCACCAGCCGCGGCTCCGTCGCATTCGCCGCGCCAACTGCCGCCACGTCCCGCGCGTCCAGCACCACCTCCCCCACGTCCCCACCCAGACCCTTCCCTCGGCGCCTCTCTCCCTCGACTCCACCCCCCACACCCCCTCCCACGCCCAGCCGGCTGACCCCCCGCTCCGCAGCTAGCGCGCGGCTAGGTGAAAGCGCGTTGAAGCTTCGAGACAAGGAAGATGGGGTCGTGGATGCGAGCTCGTCGAGGCGAACTACCACGGCGTGCATGGCCTCCATCGTGCGCGTGTGGTTCACGACGGTTCCCGTCCTTCCGGAGTAGGCGCTCGACGCTGCCGACACGGTTACCCGGGCGCCGACGTTCGGGAGGTCGGCGGACACGGAGACGGAGGCGGTGATGCACGGCTTTTTGGAGCTCGCGCAGACGTAGAAGTCCGAAAAGTACCGCGCCCCCGCCGGCAGCCTCGCCGCCTCCGCGTACCAGGGCCTCCCGCGCGCGTCGTAGTCGGCGCGGCTGTTCCGGAATGTGAGCACGGCTTGGCTCGCCGTCGGCGTCGTGTAGTACGACCGGTTGAACTCTGGGCATGCGCCCGCCGCACACGCCGGCTTCGGGCCGGCGGCGTCCGGGCGGCAAATGGTGGGTTCGGAGGCCTTCGGGTTCTGCGCGGTGGCCCAGGTGGCGTGGGAGGGGGAGCGGGTGTTGTTGAGGTAGGCGGAGAGGGTGGCGTCGTTGATAAACGTGCCGTTCCCCGCGGCCCAGTACGGGAGGCGGCCGTCGGCGCCGGGCGCCGGCAGCGCGACGCAGCAGCCGGAGGAGGCGTCGCAGGAGGCGAGGTACCGGCACGGGATCTGCCACGACGGGCAGCCGGCCGCGTGCTGCTCGTACGGGGGCTGCATGCTGACAACCACGGGAGGAGGGTCGTTGTTGCTGGTGACGACCATCGCGAAGTGGCCGTGCTCGTTGCCCATGAACATGTTCCCGGCGAACGTCGGCGTGATTGCCATCGCCTTCGCCATCCAAAACGTGTTTTCCCACATCCTGCCCTCCGCGCTCTGCAGCGAAAACAGCCCCATGTCGTGAAACCGAACCGTGTTCTCGAGCACGAGGAAAGGGGTGTTCAAAAACGTGAAGACCGCCTGCTCGACACGGAGCGAAACCGAGTCCAGCAGGGAACTGGCCACGTGGTCCACGGAAGTGATAGCCATGAACCCAGAGACCGCGACCTGCGAAAGGCTGGCGACCATGATCACGAGGCCAATCGCGACGACGAAAACCCGCATCCCGAGCGCGCGCTTCTTCACGCGCTTCGCCTCTTCGGGCTTCACGACGACGGTGCGGAAGCTCGAAAACGTCTCGAGCGGGCCGGCAGCGTCCGGCTGCTGGTTGCCAGCCGCATTGTACGGGACAACAAAGTGGTGCATCGCCACCCCAGCTCACCTCCTCCTTTTGTCCCCCATGCACCTGCCTAACTCAAAAAAAATGGATGCAGCGTCGGTATTTTCTGTTTCTGTTTTCGACGATGGCTGATGACTCGCACCTTACACAGGGTGTTGGTTCATCTTGACAGCAGGACGGTGGCCATGGAAGTCGGCATCCGATAACGAGTGTGTAAAAGAGAGGCGCGGAGAGTCTCGCATTCATCCGCAGTAGAGGCTGATCGTGACCAGAAGATCCGCACGTTGAACACTTCTTCGCGCGTTCTTCGCGTATTATGGCTAACGCCAGCCGAGCATCACTCTGCAATGCCTACTTCAAGCGTGCGAAACCGTGGTTAATGTTGTCAAGTCGGTCGGGTGCTCTTTCCCGTCGTGATTTCGTTTGCATGAGCCTTCAGGGCGAGAGTCAGAAAGGGAAAAGGCTTGCTGCAATTAGCATCGCGGAGATGTGTGCTGCATACTTAAGGTTACCCTGATTTCAGGTACGGAGAAGAGAGGAGTGGGAGTGGTTGCAAGAACGTGCTTGGAAATGTGCGACACCGCACTGGTTCCATCTGCGCGGTGGTTCGGTCCAAGCCGGACACATTAGGCGGACTATCATCAGCGCAGAACCTTAGACCGCAGACAGGACAGCAGCGTGAGTGCGGGCGCGATGGGTTGCAGCCAGCCAATTTGTGCTTCCGGCGACACCCATACGAGAGACAGATAATTTCTTCGTTTCGCGGGCAAAAAGACACGTGCTCAACGACGCTTTAGAGTGCAAGCTCTTTTTGTGCGCAGTCGTCTTTCGACTTGAGCATCTCAGCCATTCTAAGAATTTCTTAGGACTATTTGTTTGTGCGTGCCGGTTCATCGTTTCCCGACTTGTATTTTACCGTGTGTCATACTCAGGTAAGGAATTCTGATCAACCACCAAAACACACTGTCTACGTCTTTTTAGCCGCTGCACAGGACTTTGAAGGGCAACCCACAAGACTGTTTTGTCTGTGCGCACGTGTGTAGTTCCTATTTGATAGGTTTAACTCGATACGCTGCCAACCGTCTCTTTAATAACGACAAACACGTTTGTCACTATTGTGTTTTTTGTTTGTGCGATTTGACCTGTACGCGTTCAGGTTGAACCGCTGCCAACGTTCCTTTTTAAGCTGTAACAAGTATGCTCACTAAGGAGGTGGTTTCTGGCTATTGCAAAAAAACTTCTCCCCTGATGAAGGGGCAGCTGGATCCGGCCGCGGCCGAACGCACCTCGTGGGTGTGCAGCGACACCACAGTATGCTGCAATTGACCACTACGCTGTTGCCGAACCCAGCTCGGAGGAGCACGGAAACAGGTGAAGATTGGCTTGAGACAGACGCAGTAGAAGCACAGGGGTCATTGGTCATTGCTGATTGGGATCCCAGCCAGGGTGTTTGTCCGACAATTCTTACTGTGCGTCACGCTTGAGCACATTGCTTGAGCAATATTGCATAGAGCACAATAGGGCCCGACATTGGTTTTCAGCTCGCCGTGTATCCAAGCGCCGCCGCAGAAACAGCCAAAACCAAGGCCCATACCCACGCAACGCGACCGAAGGCGAAAGGAAGGCGCGCAGAGCAACTGGACTGGCACGTTCGCTGCTCGGATTGTATTCCAATCAAGACAGAGCCGCGGAAATCGTTGAGCAACATCTGCAGCACAGGGCGCGTCGGTTCTCAGCTCGCCCGACGCCGGCGAATGCACGCCCACCGCCTAGCGCCGCCGCCTCAGAAGCAGCGGCAAAAGCCGAGGCCCACACCCATTCGGCACGCGAAGCGACCGGAGGCGAGAGGACGGCACTCGCAGGCCGGCTGGACTGACCGGAGTGGCTAGGATCACTCAAGTGCCCCATCCTCCTTTCGGGCACAGACCGGTCGAGCGACAAAAAAATTCCTCAACAGCCGTAGGCCAGAGCATGCCGGCAGGCGACGCGAAGTGGATGAAGACCCCGTTTCCGAACAATGAAGACAGCCGAGGAAATCGTTGAGAAACATCTGCAGCACAGGGCGCGTCGTTTTTCAACTCGCCCGATGCCCCTTCTTCCGGCGAAAGCACGCCCACCGCCTCGCCAACAACAGCGCCGCCACCGCAGAAGCAGCGGCAAAAGCCGAGACCCACAACCATTCGGCACGCGAAGCGACCGAAGGCGAGAGGACGGCACTCGCAGGTTGGCTGGACTGACCGGAGTGGCTGGGATCACTGAAATGCCCCATGCGACTTTCGGGCACGGAACCCGTTCCCTTAACGAGCTCCACTGGCTTCTCCGGTCGAGCGATGACAAACTTCCTCAACAGCCGAACGCCACTCGGCTCGTAAGCCAGCGTGAGCATGCCGGCAGGCGACGCGAAGTGGACGAAGACGCCGTCTCCGAAAAAGACCCACTTGCTGTGCTTGTTGACCTCGTACCCTTTATCCTTGGAAAGATGCGCCATGTACCCGGCGCCTCCCCCAGCGTTGACGTAGTGCACGCCGTTGAGGAGGGAGTACTGGAGGTAGTGGTTGTCCGCGTTGATGTAGGCGGCGACCCGATGCTTTTCGAACAAGCCGGTCAGCATCGCCAGCAGCCAGGGCTGGTTGACGTGCGGGCCGTTGGCCAGGATCGGGTAGTGCCCGACGACGACTCTATACCGCGCAGCGGCGGCGGCGGCGGAGCCGAGCTGTTCTGCAATCCACTCCCGCTGCCGATACCCGTCCCAACACCGGGTTGAGAAGAGGGCGGGCTTGTTCTTGTTGACCTCGCAGCGCTCGAGCAGAACGGTGTCGATGACCACGAAAAAGACACCTCCCCTCGACACGGAGTAATACGGGTAGGGCAGCCACCAGCGGCCCTTCGAGCGCTCCGAAAACGTATAGTTCACCTGAGCCCATATGCTGCCTCTGTAGTCGTGGTTGCCGAGGGCGACGAGGAACTGGACCTCCTTTGGATACACGGTTTCGAAGGTCTCGCCCCAGCGGGGCGACGCGACGCTGTCGATCCCCTTCGTGTAAAAATTGTCCCCGGCGGCTACCGTGTAGCTGATGTTCCACCGCGCCGCCAGCTCTGCCATCAGGCCGCCCACGGCTCTCTGCCTGGCGCGGTGGTGCTTTTCGCCGCCCCAGCAGCCCATGCTCATGAACCTGTGGGGGCGTTTTAAAAAGTTCGCTTGCTACCCTTGCTATGCAAATATGCATTCGCTCTCCGCTTCATCGTAAGCCTCCCCGCGGGGAGTTTCACGACGGGGATAGCACCCCATTCGACTTCTCCCTCGAGGATGTTCCGAGTTAGTGCCATGTATTTGTTTGTACGTGCCGGGGGATGATTAGCCTGTTAGTGAGTGATAGTGAGTGAATATGATCGGTAGGCTAATCTTCTCCCAAACACGCTGCCAGCGTTCTCTTTCGTATTTACAATTAATGGGTATTACAAAAAAAAGAAACGGATCTGGCGCTTCCTTCGTTTGTGCGCACTGCCTTCAAACTTTTTTCTTCATCTTACGGGAAGGAGGATAGTCCGCTGTCATCGATCGGTTTTTGTTCTTGACACATTGCATTTGACATTTTGTTAGACACGAAAAGACAGGCGCTTCGTTTTGGTTGTGTGCCGGCTGGTCGTTTTCCTACTAGGACTCAATTTGCAAGAGGTCGTCGAGTATTCCCTGCAGTAATAGGCATTCGTTTCAAGAAGCATACCTGCTTTCGTTCGGAGTGGCGGCGATGATGGCAAGATCGTCGGGCGTGAGGTGAGGGCCGGATCCATCTGTCGGCTCGACCTGGGCGGACGACGCAAGGCCGGCAATCAATACCACCGCCAGCAGCGACATGCGCGCATCTACTGCAAAACAAAAAGCTCGCAAAGCTTCCTTGACAAAACGAGCTCGGGCCGGCTTGGACCCGTGGGAACGCGTCTAACCAGGCGCAAGTCAAGTGGAAGCGGCAGTTCTTGAGTCCCGCCTCACTTGCCGGTCGCAGCGTTCCAAACCTCCGGATCTTCTTGGAGTTAAAGAAGTCGACGATCCGCCTTGATACGAGGCCGTGTGCCGGCGTCCCCACAAGAATGCTGGACTGGCCCGCACCACAGACAACAGGAACGCGCTTGGACGTCCAGCGGGGAGAAAGCGAGAGAGAAGAGAGGTCTTAAGTCTTAAGGGTAGGCTGCGAGCGGGGACGTTGCCGTTAGTTCCTCTCGCGCGGTGTTTAATAGGGAGGGGGATCCTGTTTTTTCCACGTTGCAACTACTTGCGGGAGCAAACCTCACACACAGAGGTCCTTTCCAGCAAACCTCACGAGGTCCTTTCCAGCAAACCTCACACACAGAGGTCCTTTCCAGCAAACCTCACACACAGAGGTCCTTTCCAGCAAACCTCACACACAGAGGTCCTTTCCAGCAAACCTCACACACAGAGGTCCTTTCCAGCAAACCTCACACACAGAGGTCCTTTCCAGCAAACCAAGCATCGGACCTTGTTGTCCGCGACATCTTGTTTTGTGGGGTGGGGGCATCATCATCCTGCATTTGCCCATTTTTCCGGCCCGTGCGATTAGCGCTCGTTGTCGCTAAGTAGAAATGAACATGGGACGATGATGGTCGTGCAAGAATTATCGCATGACACAGCGCGTCGTGTCAGCAGATCGCCTGAACGTACAGAATACCACCCGACGCTCTTCTCTGCGTCAGTACTGAAGCGTCCCAGCTAGAAAGGCTGCTTCACGAGGAAGGCAGATGAGTCAAGTAAGAATGACTAGTGCACTAGTAAAAATGACTAGTCAACTTTTTTCACTAGTAAAATGACTAGTCAAAACACCTTTTTCACTTTTACTAGTGCACCGTGTATGCCGGCAAGTGTCCGCCAAAGTCTCACTGACACGGTCCCCTCCCTCGTACAAAAACAAGTTCACGCCCATTAACGCTTGAGCCCTAGTACCCAGCTCGTCGCGATTCAGACGGAGTTCCACCATTGTGAGTCTCCGCCTGAGGGCAGCCGTGCTCCTACTAGGAATTGCAAAAAGGGTGTGCTCGACTATACCAGGCAGACGGGGCTTGCAGAGATCAGAGAAGCGGCGGGATATAATTTTCCGGTGAACAAAAAAAATGGGAAAAAGAAAGAAAAGAGAAAAGAAGAAGAAGAAGAAGAAGAAGAAGAAGAAGAAAAAGAAGAAGGAGGAGACCGAACCAGCGGAAGAAAATAGCACAACGAGGAACCCGGGACGACAATAAAGTTGTTGGCGCAATTGCTTGGGGGATGCGGGAGGGCGCTGGCGAAGAGTGACTGCAAAAATTCACGGTGCAGTCGATATAAGCTCAGAGCAAAACTAAAAGAAATGCGTATAAACCCGATTGGATCCCCCCGAGGGAGGGGGCTGGCCTTTCCAGTGCGAAATTCGAAAAGCTGCTCATCTCCAGGAGAACATCGCCTCCTGCAAAACCGTGTCTGAGCAATCAACTAAAAAAAAGAACTCGTGCGACTCACTAGAATGCACTGCCATACCTTTAGCGGTGGCAAACTGCAAGGTAAACTCCGCAGAGCACAGTGGACGCACTGACTTGTCTTTACGGTGGCAAACTGCAAGGTAAACTCCGCAGTGCACGGTGGACGCACTGACTTGTCTTTACGGTGGCAAGCTGCAAGGTAAACTCCGCAGAGCACAGTGGACACGGGTCGCCTTCTGCAGCACCACTGCTTAAAGTAACTAAAAGAAACAGTGTGAGGGAGGAATCCTGCGAGCTGAGAGGGCAGCCATCGCACACGCGAAGTACTACCCCCGGGGGTCGGACCTGATTCAGACACACCAATTTGGTACGTTTGGGTTTCCGACTCCTGCAACACGAGGCGTACCTACAGCGGTTGTAGACTTTCGATAAATGGGAAAGAGAAAAGGGCTCGCAAACAGCTTCTCGAGGCACGTAGGCGTGACATGACGAGCTGGTAAACGCACACAGAAATACACGCATGAACTGTAGTGCGGAGCAAGGAGAGTGGGAAAAGAGGGCAAAAGAGAGGGGGCAATAGTTGACGGGTCTGCAAACAGGTTGCGCTTCAACCCAGACTTTTTCACCCCCTCCCCCTTCTAATTCCTCATTTTGCCGTCTCGGTACCACTCTCCAGTGTAGAAACGAGCGCTCCTTCCTCTGGGTGCAAAAAACCTCATGGATCTGACCGCGTAAAACAGGCAAACGTGGATCCGTTTAGGGACGCATAAGTTTCCGCTTTGCGGGTAAGGCTAGAGGGGCCGAGGCGAGAAAAGAAACTGGAAAGAGAAAAGAAAAAGATACGGCGTTTGTCGTTTTGTGTTACCGTCGATCCCGAAGGACGATCAGTCTTTTTTTTTTTTTTTTTTTTTGCTGCTTGTGCCTGATCGACTTCCCCTGCCTTGTTTGTTATTCAGGCTAGGAACGCCGACCAACCACCAAAACAAGCTGCCTATGCCTTTCTCAGCCTTCGCGATACCTTGTGGGGTAACCTGCGAGATTGTTAGTACAAGGTCAACAAAGGCAACCGTTGACCCCTTGGGTGCCTGTGGTTCCCGCAGCTGTGCGGCGTTGTCTCTCCTTTCGTGGCAACTAAACCTCGCACGGCACGTGTCCCGAAAGAATCTCGTTTTAGACTGTTTCTTAGGTTGCGCGGTCTCTTCTATTACTTGCTTTTGTTTGTGCGTGTCGGTTGATCGACTTCCTTCATTTGTTTCGTTCTAAACCCCGTTTCTTATTCGGGCCAGGAAAGCTGGCCGACCCCCCCGAACACGCTTGGGGGATCGTCGTGTTTTCTTAGACTGCTTCTTTTTTGAGTGAAAGTTCGCTTTTTTTTTTTTTTTTTTTTTGAAACTGTATTTTTGTTGCTCCTGAAACTCCCATATTGCGTAGTTCAGTTCATGCTGTTCGTGCGGGGTTTGCGAAACGGCGAGGGCTACACTTTATAAGTGGACTGGGCTTTTTCGCCCGCAGCGGCAAGTTCTAAAAGCCCTGTCAGGACCGTTTAGACACTCAGTTAGCCTGCACGTGGTAGCCCTACCCCGTAATGCGGAGTTTGCGAAACGGCGAGGGCTACATTGTATAAGTGGACTGGGCTTTTTCGCCCGCAGCGGCAAGTTCTAAAAGCCCTGTCAGGACCGTTTAGACACTCAGTTAGCCTGCACGTGGTAGCCCTACCCCGTAATGCGGAGTTTGCGAAACGGCGAGGGCTACGTTTTATAAGTGGACTGGGCTTTTTCGCCCGCAGCGGCAAGTTCTAAAAGCCCTGTCAGGACCGTTTAGACACTCAGTTAGCCTGCACGTGGTAGCCCTACCCCGTAATGCGGAGTTTGCGAAACGGCGAGGGCTACGTTTTATAAGTGGACTGGGCTTTTTCGCCCGCAGCGGCAAGTTCTAAAAGCCCTGTCAGGACCGTTTAGACACTCAGTTAGCCTGCACGTGGTAGCCCTACCCCGTAATGCGGAGTTTGCGAAACGGCGAGGGCTACATTGTATAAGTGGACTGGGCTTTTTCGCCCGCAGCGGCAAGTTCTAAAAGCCCTGTCAGGACCGTTTAGACACTCAGTTAGCCTGCACGTGGTAGCCCTACCCCGTAATGCGGAGTTTGCGAAACGGCGAGGGCTACGTTTTATAAGTGGACTGGGCTTTTTCGCCCGCAGCGGCAAGTTCTAAAAGCCCTGTCAGGACCGTTTAGACACTCAGTTAGCCTGCACGTGGTAGCCCTACCCCGTAATGCGGAGTTTGCGAAACGGCGAGGGCTACGTTTTATAAGTGGACTGGGCTTTTTCGCCCGCAGCGGCAAGTTCTAAAAGCCCTGTCAGGACCGTTTAGACACTCAGTTAGCCTGCACGTGGTAGCCCTACCCCGTAATGCGGAGTTTGCGAAACGGCGAGGGCTACATTTTATAAGTGGACTGGGCTTTTTCGCCCGCAGCGGCAAGTTCTAAAAGCCCTGTCAGGACCGTTTAGACACTCAGTTAGCCTGCACGTGGTAGCCCTACCCCGTAATGCGGAGTTTGCGAAACGGCGAGGGCTACGTTTTATAAGTGGACTGGGCTTTTTCGCCCGCAGCGGCAAGTTCTAAAAGCCCTGTCAGGACCGTTTAGACACTCAGTTAGCCTGCACGTGGTAGCCCTACCCCGTAATGCGGAGTTTGCGAAACGGCGAGGGCTACGTTTTATAAGTGGACTGGGCTTTTTCGCCCGCAGCGGCAAGTTCTAAAAGCCCTGTCAGGACCGTTTAGACACTCAGTTAGCCTGCACGTGGTAGCCCTACCCCGTAATGCGGAGTTTGCGAAACGGCGAGGGCTACGTTTTATAAGTGGACTGGGCTTTTTCGCCCGCAGCGGCAAGTTCTAAAAGCCCTGTCAGGACCGTTTAGACACTCAGTTAGCCTGCACGTGGTAGCCCTACCCCGTAATGCGGAGTTTGCGAAACGGCGAGGGCTACATTGTATAAGTGGACTGGGCTTTTTCGCCCGCAGCGGCAAGTTCTAAAAGCCCTGTCAGGACCGTTTAGACACTCAGTTAGCCTGCACGTGGTAGCCCTACCCCGTAATGCGGAGTTTGCGAAACGGCGAGGGCTACGTTTTATAAGTGGACTGGGCTTTTTCGCCCGCAGCGGCAAGTTCTAAAAGCCCTGTCAGGACCGTTTAGACACTCAGTTAGCCTGCACGTGGTAGCCCTACCCCGTAATGCGGAGTTTGCGAAACGGCGAGGGCTACGTTTTATAAGTGGACTGGGCTTTTTCGCCCGCAGCGGCAAGTTCTAAAAGCCCTGTCAGGACCGTTTAGACACTCAGTTAGCCTGCACGTGGTAGCCCTACCCCGTAATGCGGAGTTTGCGAAACGGCGAGGGCTACGTTTTATAAGTGGACTGGGCTTTTTCGCCCGCAGCGGCAAGTTCTAAAAGCCCTGTCAGGACCGTTTAGACACTCAGTTAGCCTGCACGTGGTAGCCCTACCCCGTAATGCGGAGTTTGCGAAACGGCGAGGGCTACGTTTTATAAGTGGACTGGGCTTTTTCGCCCGCAGCGGCAAGTTCTAAAAGCCCTGTCAGGACCGTTTAGACACTCAGTTAGCCTGCACGTGGTAGCCCTACCCCGTAATGCGGAGTTTGCGAAACGGCGAGGGCTACGTTTTATAAGTGGACTGGGCTTTTTCGCCCGCAGCGGCAAGTTCTAAAAGCCCTGTCAGGACCGTTTAGACACTCAGTTAGCCTGCACGTGGTAGCCCTACCCCGTAATGCGGAGTCCCTGCTTAGTTTGTGTGTATAAGTCGAACTCTGAGTGCGTGAGCCCCTCCGAAAAAAGACCCACCACACTTGCGTAGTTTGCGCGGAGTTCTTGCGTACTTCGTTACTTCGGTTTTCGGGGGTACTAGATTTGGCTTCAAGGTACCCCAAAAATGCCCCCGCCCCGTCCAAAAGAGAAGAGATGCAAAGTCAAAGAAAGAAAGGAAAAGAAGAAATGCGGCAGTTGGAAAATGTTGGACGGTGGGTCGTGCGTACACCAGCAAGCATGGTGCAGGTGGTCCAGAGGACCGACGCTGCTCCTGCTAGCCATCCCTGGGAATACTGGGACACCCCCGAAACCGGACCCTGGGTGTCTTGGGTGCACTCCGGTCTCTGAACATTAATTCCAATAAGGGTAGGCGGTGTATACTATTTCGTCCCCCATGTCAGGAGTTTGTATCAAAAGATGGGTACTGGGTATCTGCACAAACGCGTGGGGGTGGTCAAATCGAGAAGGCTCCTACGCTAGCAGCGCAGCAGATCAACATGCTAGTAAGTTGCAGAAGATGCCGCTTGAGTGCCGGGTGAACCCCTCGTCCCAGCCACCCAACGATGAGTCCAGCAGTACCATTGTCCGATCGTGAGTCTGTGTCTGGGGGGGGGGGGGTTCCTGTATTAGCACTTTTTCGTTGGCTTCGTTTTCTCTTTCATGTGTAACCATTGTTCCGGAAATGTCCCCGTCAGTACAGATGTACTAATAAAAAAAGATCTCAGGCAGCTCCGCGGCCCCACTTCGCCGGGAGAGGTCTTCATTTCGTACTGACAAGGTTGCGGTTGGCTTCTCACCCGCCAAACCCGGTACGTGAGCCGGTCCGTCCCTAACTCTTGAACCTGCATCGAAGTGCCTGCCGCTGCTTATCACAGTGAATCACGGTCCACCACGGTCTATCAGGTCATCCCGAGTCCCTAGAACTGCATCGAATTACCCGGTGCTGTACTCTTCGGTCTATCACGGTCTATCAAGAGGTGATGGACCGGCTCAGTACGCACGAACAAGACAAGCGCCTGTCTTCTTTCGAGACTTCCCCGAAATTAACGCGCACGCGGACATGGGCCAAAAGCAGGGCCGATTTCCCGGTTTCCAAAACCGAATTCGGGCGAAAATCGATTTTGCTCAAGGGTAGGCACAGTCGGCATATTTTTGTGTGTGCATGTGAAAACCCTGTTTTAAGTGGTTTAGCTTAGCACGCTGCCATCCGACGCTTTTTGATTTAGACAAGCAAGCTTGTTACCATTGAGGAAGTGAGATTCGCCCCAGCTCGGAACCGGCTTGTAGCAGTGTACCAGCGTACCTGTTTGCTCTGCACCACCATGCTGCACTGAAAAGAGTTAGTGGGTCTGACGGCAAGCCCTGGGAAACCGGGGAATAGAGTTTTCAAAGGAAACCCTAACGTATCCCCTGGCCAAAAGCAGAAGAAATGTGAAAACGGGGTTTGCCTAGAGGTTTTTCGTGTTTGTCTTCTGCAGATGCTTTGAGCTATCTTTGTGTCTATGCTTTCAGTCGCCTTCTTAACCACGGTTAAGCCTACTGTGAAAACAGAAAAACTCCGTCTGCCGCTACGGTATGTATATCGGTTCATCATTTTACGTTTGGCATCTCTGTTGAAAGAAATGCGTAGCTTTGTTGAAAGACAATGGAGTTGCGCCCCCCGCTTTCTCGGGTGTGGCTCTCGACGGACTTCTCCCTCGTGCCGGACTCGTGCGTACTTTTCGTGCGCACGCCCCTTTTTTGCCAATCGGGTTTCACTACAAGAACTGCTTGTGTTTATCCGGCTGCGAGTTCCCCGCGCATCACGGGCTGCGGAAGGAATCGTGCCTAGGAGTCCCAAAGGGGCTTAGTACGTATCTCTCTCCACACGGTGGAGCCCAGCCTCAGAGGAGCTAGAGTCAGGTACGTATCTCTCTCCACACGGTGGGCCGTGTGGAGCCCAGCCTCAGAGGAGCTAGAGTCAGGTACGTATCTCTCTCCACACGGTGGGCCGTGTGGAGCCCAGCCTCAGAGGAGCTAGAGTCAAAGCTGGAGCCGCACCCGCTTTTTTCGGGCGTGAAGTTGCACGCGCTTTGGTTGCAGCAGACCCG
Source organism: Diplonema papillatum (assembly GCA_030068145.1). Classification (NCBI taxonomy): domain Eukaryota; phylum Euglenozoa; class Diplonemea; order Diplonemida; family Diplonemidae; genus Diplonema; species Diplonema papillatum. The sequence continues at coordinate 197,007 of JAPJBO010000256.1, forward strand.
CTTTTCGGGTGCGATTCGTGCACACCCTCTTTAAGTCCAGCTTCTGAGGCTGGACCTCGCCGTGTAACTTCCCCAATTCGAGGGAAGGGGGGCGGGGGGACGGTTGTTTGAGGGAACGACGAACCTCCGAGTCGGTGTCCATTCCTGGATTTCATTGCCGGCCGCGAACAGGCGCCGGTGTCCCCCGTGTAGCTAGAGCTACAAGCGTGGGCAAGCCAGCTTGGGGGGTGGGGGGTCGTTGTATAATCGTTTAGCTTGAAGGGTATTGGAAGGGTTGAAAAAGGTTTTGGGGGTCACCGTCGGTTTGCGTTTTTATTTTATTTTTTTCTGTTTTTTTTTTTTTTTTGTTGGGGAATTTCGGGGGTCGCGTAACCCTTCTTTTCCGGAAGATAACTGTTATCGTTTCTTTTCTCTCTGGCGCTCTTTTTCTCTCTATCTCTCTCTTTGGCTAGCAAAGCGACTATTGCGACCGACACCACGACCACACCCGTAATGAATGTGATCAAGGGGGGGGGGGGGGATTGCAAGAACGTGCTTGGAATGGGTATGTGCTCAACACCGCACTGGTCCCGTCTGTTTCGGTCCTTTAAGCCACGGACACATAAGGCGGACCATCATCAGCGCGGAACCTGAGTGCCTGCAGACAGGACTGCGGTGTGCACCATGAGAGAGATCAAGGGGGGGGGGCATGAACGGGGGCCCTGGAAACTATGAAGGGGACCATGCCAGAATGTTTCGGACTTGGCGCCGGGTGAGTCATAGTCGCCTCCCCAGGCATCTTGTTAAGAACCATCCATCCATCCATCAGCCGGCTGACCCCCCCCCCCCCCCCCCCTCAGGCTATTTTCACTGTGGAGGGGGGAGACGCTACCTGTCACACTCTAAGGTGGTCACCACGGTGGGCGGTCAGAAAAAAAAATTTTCTTTTTGCCCCAAATACCCCAAATACCACACTTTGGAAAATTTTTGTGGGCCCACTTTTGGCAGGGAATTTTGACCATTTCACCTTAGAGAATTTGACCACCCAGCCTCCAAGGCAACTGCACTGTAGAGGGGGGGGGGGTCTGGTTTATCCGGCTATCCGGCCAAAGTGGCTGATCCTTAACAAGAGCGCTGCGCCTCCCCCCCCCTGTTACCAGACTCGATGACTCTTGCGCTTCTCCCCCAGGGCGGAGGAAATGTGTTCTAGCGTTACGATTTAGAGGTTCGGTGCTTTAGAGTCACCGAGGCTGGGATCCGGGTAGTGGAATCTTTTCCACCAAACCCCCTTTCCTTCGCTGCCAGTGAAAACTCGCAACAGCTACAGTTCTCCTCATGCGGGAAGCAGCAGCCGACGGAAAATTCCCCTTACCCCCGGTCGACCGCACCGGAACCGACCGGACGCTTCCTCTGATGAGAGATCCTTTTAGGCTAAAGGCCTTCGGCCGACAGACCAACTGGAGATAGAGGTAAATGTCGGAAAACTGGAGCCCGGAAAAGGATGGCTTGTGGAACATCCCCAAATGGCTCTCGCATTCATTTTCCACCAACCCTGTGACTTGAGAGGACTTGAAGTCTAAAAAAAAGCGAAAGACGGATACGAAACCGGTGCCTGAGGGTGGTCGGTTCTCTCTAATGTAGGGTCTCTACCGTACTCGGGAGTTGCCTGAATTTGAAAATAGTAGGCACCGTCTGTTATTTTCTTTCAGAGTGCGCGTGTTGCTTGAAGCTCCTGGGGCCTGAATGTCGCCTGGGTGGCATTCAGCGAGTGGGTGTCGCTTGCAGCGCTTGTGCGGTGTGGGTGTGCCGGGTGGGCAAGAAGTAGTCGCAGGATGGTGCCGTGTCCCTCCGTTCATTCTTGGGTCGGCCGGACGGTGCATATTGGCTGCCGTTGTAGCTGACACATGGGGAGGGGGGTCGTTTCCCCCGTTGTGGTTGTATCACAAAAGCTGGGCACGAAACATGTCGAGTATACCTGCAAGACGTGGGTGTCTACACATGTGTCTTTTGGCAACGATGCTTGACTTGTGTGCGAGGACGTGCTCGGGGTGAACAGCATGTGGAGGTGGTCGTGAGACACAGTCTGACACTGTGTAGAACAGACGGGGTTGGCGGCACCGTTGCGAATACGGCTCGAGGCTCTCTGTAAGCTGCGTTGGATCGTTACGCTTTTGCCCCGGAGCGAAAGTTAGTCTTGTTCGTTTGTTCGTTATTCTACTGTTCCAGAGGGGGGGGGTTGCCTTGTGCAGGCGAATCGCTCGCCAGGATGGAATCGGTATGGAGGGGGGGGCTTTGGGCGAATGCCCGGTATTTTCCTGCTTCCGATTGGTTTCTGACCCTTTGAAACTTGCTCTTCATTTTTCCGGGTTCGTTTTTTGGGCAAATTAGTGGTTGGCAGCGTGCTCCATACAAACTCACCCAACGCAGGTGAGTTCCGCTAGTGCGCACAGACAAAAGAAAACGCTGCACGAATTCTTGAATTTTTTTTTGTGTTCCGCACTTCTTGTGTAACGTGTATGCGAAATGGTGGAAATGGCTTTTTATTGTCGCGGTCAACTCTTCGTCTCAGACGGCAGCGATGGCGCAAGCCCTGCGCGGCTCCCGTGTGTTGCGAGACATAACATCTTCATACTATCTTTTGACGAGTCTTCTTCCTGGACGACTCATCTGCGATGGGTAAGTTCGGGCGATACGCAGTGCCACTCCGAGTAAGATCTGCATCTGGCACTCTCGAAAGTTTTCTCTGTACGTAATGTACGTGAGAGTTCTTCTTCGAAGGCGTTTCCAGCGCGGTCGCCGAGGTTGACTAATCGAAAATAAAAGGCTATTTAGTTCTCTGTCATTCGCATTCAGTACGAACTTAAAGTCTTCTTTCTTTTTTTATTTTGGACAGATTTTCGACTGGCGATTTTCCTTTCTTCAGCATTGTGCGGGCACATTCAAGAGGCTGAGTCAACGATTTCCTGCGGTCTTCGTCGTTCTTTCAAAACAAAAGCAATCGAAGGCAGAAGATCTTGAACCACCGTCGCCACAGGGCACTGGGTACGCTTTGGACGACGTGGCCGATAGCTTCACGTTTCGTCGGGGGTGTGTTGAGACGTTTACTTTGCAAATGTTGCAAACATTGAAAGGAGGTGAGAGGGGGTGACCCGGGGGGAAATCTTAGTTTAATGTTTAGGCAGAGCACTAGCCTCTCGTGCATGGTTGATGCTAGCAGCGGGGGGAGAATTAACTTGTGAGAGCTTTCTAGTTCCTTCTGTTCTTCGGCGGGTGGAATTCCGTTCGAACTCTTTGCAGCTGGAGAAGCCCGTTTCTCGTGTGGAATGTTGCTCTCTGAGAGACTCAGAGAATAAGGTGGACCTCGACTCTTCGGACCTCGACTCTTCGGGCGATTACCGCAAAATCGATCGAGGGGAGCGAGGTCGGGAACAAGGAAGAGGGAGGAATTGCCTGTGTTATTTTTCCAATTCCGAATCCTTAGGTTTCCGAATCGTCCCCTTCAACCTTGCCTCTGAAGCAAGTGGACTTCAAACACTCAGGAATTGTCGCCCAATACCTCTTGTCTCTCTTTAGGTCCTCACTCGACCCCGCTAGACGCACCGAAGGTGCTTGAACAAGTTTGCTAGAAAACACAGGTATGGGTGTCGTTGTGTCGCATGCCGGTGGTTGCATCGGGGAAGCAACCGGCACGGTGGAGTCCAGCGTCAGAAGCTGGAGTTAAAGCTGGAGTTAAAAAAGCGGGTGTCACACCCGCTTTTCGGGTGTGGATTTACACGCGTTTTGGTTGCAGCACACCCGCTTTTCGGGTGTGACTCGGGCACACCTGCTGCTTGACTCCAGCTGGATCTCACCGTGTGTGTTTTCTTCACCCCGGGAACCCCCCTCCCCCTTTCTTCCCCCCCGTTCGCAACGGGTACTGTTCACGACAGAGGAGCCCAAATCCTGGACGTGGTTTCAGGTGGCAATTTGGAATGATCATGATCAGAAGGACCTACTTGGGCGGTTAAGTTTCTTCACACATTGCATGTGGCTAAAAAAGGAGAATTGCTGGACCCTTGTCGGCGTGGGACCTGGGCGTCTGCAGACAAGGCAGCGCTGTAAGTCTAGCTTCGTACGCAATCGGGCGTGCTGGCTCAGCCCTGGCCGAAAGAAAAAGGGGTTGACGGGGTTGTTTGCCCTGCATTGTGGAATCCCCGAAGGTTTTGCAGCTTCCTTTTACCTTGTTTGCCTGCTTGATTGGTTCGAATGCGCCCAGACCTCTCACCGTTTGCGTCCCCTGGGTAACGAAGATGGCGCGTGAGGCGGTGGGAAGGGGGCATTTTTTTAGTCTGGCGAGAGGAGCATCTACGGGGGTGGAGACACGGCGGCACTGCCCGTCTAGCGACGGGATCTGCGAAAAGGAAGATGCCTCCAGTCTTGAGCATCAGAACTGCACGAGTTTGAATGCCAGCACGCAAATGAAAGAGACTGGTATTGACAAGGCAAGAACGCTAATCACTAGAGTGAGTCAATCACAATAAGAAACGGGGCGGACACTCCGCTCTAGTGACGTAGCTAACTAATCTGGCATGGCCTCGCCTCGATAATCTCAGATGGCGGTGTTAACCCGAACCGCGCACTCTGCGATTTCAGACAGCGATTTTCTCCAAAGGAACCGAAGCTGGCCAGGTTTCCTCTTTTATTTTTCCTTATCCAACTCCCCCGAAGGGAGGGCATCGCCTTTCATCATCATCTACTATTCTTCAGCACTGTCTCGACGGCCAATAGACTTGCAATGATCGTTTTTTCGAGGTCCTGAAGTTGACGATGACCTTCGTGTTGAGCATCAGGATGCTGTTCCGCTTCGGGGTAGATTCTCGCACAGGATCGACACTCGGGCGTGAACCCTTGCGATTTGATCACCAGCACGTTGTCAGCACGCCGCCAATTCTGCACGACTTCAGACAGCGATCTTCTCGAAAGTTTCGGAACCGAAGCTGGCCAGGCTTCCTCTTATTTCTACTTCGTATCCAACTGCCGCATGGAGCGCCGCCTTCCGCTTGTTTACTCAAACGTGCCGGATTTGCACCGCTTGCTGACCCTGGGTGACGAAGGGGCTCGTGGTGGCGGAGGAGACGAGGATTCCTCGGTCAAACCGGAAGAGTATCTAGGGGATAGAGGTGCAGTGGTGGTCCCGTCCAGCGACGGGATCTGCGAGAGGATGATGCCCTTCGTCTTGAGCATCAGCACCTTGTGGATGCTGTTCCGCTTCGTCCGATTCTCGCACAGGATCGACACGTCGGATGTGAACCCCTGCGATTTGATGACCAACACGTTGTCGATGCGCCGCACACTCTGCATGATTTCGTACGCAATCTCCTTCAACGGCTCCGACACCGAAGACACACTCTTCGCCCCGGACATCCGGCCCGAGGGAGAAGGCGTCCTGCGGGAGATGTTGGCGGTGTGGATGCTGTTCTTCAGTTGGTCGGCGTTAAACACTAGCAGCGCTGTCTGCGTGAACCGGAGTGTGATGGGCGTCCGGCTGTGCACAGACAGCTGGATGTTTTTAGCGCGGAACATCTGGTCGTCCAGGCGCAGGCCGCCGGCGAACTCGTACCCGTCGACCGTGTTGAGCTCGGTGCTGTCCATGGAATCGTCCCGGTTCTGCTTGAACCGTTGGAGCCTGTCCGCGAGCTTCTCCTCCTCTGCCCGGAGGGTCTGCACGCGCGTCTGCAGGTCGGACTCGATCAGCTGCAGCGTTTTGACGACCTTCTGCTTCTCCCACGACTCCCTCTCCAAGTCGCTAAGCCGCTCGTTGTAAGAGTCCTGCAGCTGCCGCGCGGCGTGCCTTTTGTCGCCGATCTGCGCCCGCAGGATGTCGAGCTCGCGGTGCCGCGTGCTCACTTCGGAGACCAGCTTCGCTTCTTCGGACTCCAGCTTCCTTTCGAAGGCACGCCGCTCCTCCTTCTGCTCCCGGTCGAGCGTGCGCAGGGCCTTCTCGAGCTCCATGCGCTGCTGCTCGCCCAGCGAGACGCACTTCTGCAGGTTTTCGAGCTGCGTCAAAAGGTTCTCCTTGTCCTTATCCGCGACGCCGATGCGGCGCAGCTCCTTCTGCACGGTTTCGTGGTGCGTTTCGAGCTGCCGGAGCCGGGTCTTCGTGGCGTCGAGCTGCGAGAGGAGGCTCAGGCGCTCGCGCAGTTCGGCGGGGCTGCCTGGGGAAGAGGCCCGCTTCTCTTCGACGACGACCCATTCCCCGTCGGAGCCGAGGCGGAGGGTGACGTATCGCTCGCCGTCGGCGGAGGGGTGCCCGTTGGCCAGGTCCTTGACCGCGCGGAGCGCGCGCTCCCACTCCTTGGCGACGAGGCCCGGGTCGTTGTCTGGGTGGGGCACCCACTTCCCGCTCTCGCTGAGCACCAGCTTCAGCACCTTCTCCCTCTCGCCGGCTGGCTCCGGGGCGCCTCTTTTTGCCGGCGGCGCCGCCGCGCGCTCGGCCAGCTCGGCGGCCTGCCGCTCCAGCCGCGCCTTCGCCTCTTCCAGGTCCTGCTTCGTCCTCGACAGCAGCGCGTCGCGCGCTCGCAGCACCTGAACGGCCTCCTCGGGGAGGTCGACCGCAAGGCCTCGGAGAAGGGCGGTGGTCGATTCGTCGGCGGAGCGGAGCTCGGATGCGAGCTGGATCGCGGCGCGCACCGCCGACGGGCTGGCGGGGGTCCTCCGCTTCGGCTCGGGCGGCGCCCGGGATTCTTGCCGCTCCTTCGCGAACGCGTTGCGGGCGGCGTCGAGCTCCGCGCGCGCCGCGGCGATGCCGCGCCGCTCGGCGTCCCTCGCGTCGGCGTCACGCCGTCCCCGCAGAGCAACCTCCTCCTCCTCGCGCCGGTTCTGCAGAGCAACCTCCTCCTCCTCGCGCCGGCGTTCCGCCTCCGCCTGCCTGCGGGTCGTCTCCCCGTCGTCTGGTTGCTGCTTCCGCGGGGGGGAAGGCCTGCGCGGGGGCTCTCCCCCGGGTGATACCCAGCGTGCGTAGTCGTACACCCCGGGGGCGTCGGCGGTGGCCGACCACGACCCAGCAATCCCGGGTGGTAGCCCGTTGGGCGAGGCGGAGTGGGAGGAGGCGTGCGAGACGGCGAGGTCTACGGGGAGTCCGGCTTGCCGCCGTTGCTCGATGGCGCTGCGCGCGTCGGCGCCGGCGGCGGCGACCGCCGTGCGGTAGATGCCGTCCGGGTTGCGCAGGACGAACGGCGGGTGCTCGCCGAACTGGATGAGGCACACGTCGGGCAAGTGGATCGCGGCCGCGTCTCCGGACGCTCGGTCGCTGCTTGGCCCCGGCTCGTAGACGGGCGGAACCAGGACGCCGTTGATGCGCGTCTCGCCGGTGATCGGGAGCAGGACGATTTTACCGCGGCTGCTCTTGAACACGGCGTGCGGCTTCGCCGGCGTGTCGGCCGACAGGTTCGCGAGGGCGATCGAGTGGATGAACGGGTGGTTCGCAAACGGCGGGTGGAACGCCGCCGCCGCCGGGCACGCGTTGAGGGACGAAGGCAGCGGCGCGTCGCGCGAGTCCGCGAACTCGAACCAAGCCTCGATGTCTGCGAGGGCGTCGACGGCCGGCTCGCAGAGGGATAGGGGGGGTGCAAGGGGGTCTGCGGTGGGCGGCGCCGCCGCTTCGTCGCAGGTCTCGCGCCGCGGGGACTCGGGGAAGTTCGACAGCCCCGAGAGGGGAGACGCGTGCGACCCGGGCGCGATGGCGCACCGGAGGATGCTCGAGCACCTGTTCTTCACCGACGACTTGATGTTGCTGTTCATGCTGTAGTTGTTGAGGTCCGGCTCGTCGGCAGCTCCCGCGGTGCCGTTCCCGCTGTCGTTGTTGTTGTCGTTGCTGCCGCTGCGGAGCATCGCGAGCGCGGGGCCGGGCGGCGTGGTCTCCTCGTCCTCCCCCTCGCTATGCTCCATCCGCCACAGCCGCGTCGAGTCTTCGAGAGACCCCGGCTTGTCGTCGCCGGCGGGAGCTTCGGCCGCCGCCGGATCGGTCGGCGGTTTTTCGGCCATTTTGTGCTTTGCGGTCTCGAGGGCCCGCGCGATGCTGTCCGTCGCGCTGCGCGTCCTCTTCAGCCGCGCGGACGACGTCTTCCGCTTGATCTTCTGCGGCGACCTCTTCGTACTCGGGTCGGACCGCGACTTCCTGCGGGTCACCGACCGCCGGCGCTCGGTCTGCTGCGCCCGCGGCGGCAGAAAGCTGTCGTTGCTGACGGAGGCTTTCCGGGCGCGCGGCGTACGCGGGGTGGTAGAGTCGAGATCCGCCGCGATGACGTGCATCACGTCCTTCCCGACGGTGGACGGAGACACCCCCGAAATCGTCCCGTCCAGGTTCGAGTCCTTGAACGCGCTAGCCCACGTCGGGTGCATGAACGACGGCGTCCGCTTCCCCAGCCCCGCGCTGCTGCTCCTCCGCATGGCACTCGCCGATCCTCTGCGGGCCAGCGAGCTCTCTTTTACGGGGAAAAACGAAGCCCTGGACTCTCGATCACCCTCGAAGTCCCGCAGCGTGACCGACTTCTCGCGGTCTCGCCCAGTTAACCGCCCGTACACGGACCCGCCCCGGGGGGTGCCGGCGTCGAGGGCGGCGAAGGACGTCTGCATGGGCAGGCAGTCGTCGGCCTCGGCTTGGTCGAGCAGCGCGTCGTAATCGACGTGGAACTCGTTGTACGTCGCGCACGACGACACGACGGTGAAGCCGGGGTTGAGCGTCCACAGGAACGGCTCGCCGGCGGTTTCCTGCAGGCGCTGCAGCCGCGGGAGCCCGGACCACACTGCGTTGGGCAGCCGGGGGTGTTTCGAGAAACGGCCGGCCAGGAACGCCTTCGCGCGCTCCGCCGCCGCGTCCGAGGTGTTTGAGCGCTGCGTGGTGCCGCCGTCGGCCTCGGCGTCGTCGGGGATCGGCGTGTAAGCTTCGGCGACGAGCTTCAGCTCGTCCGGCAGGCGCGTCGCGGGGTCTATGTAGAGGTGGTGCTGCTGGAGGAGGTCCCGCTTCGCCAGCTGGTACTCCCCGCGGCACAGCCACTTCGCGAACTGGGTCGCCGGTGTGCCGAGATACGCGGAAATGGACAGCTTCGACTGGGACAAGCCGACGCCGCCGCCTGGAGTCCGCGGGGCATCGAGCAACTGCTGGTTGAGCGCTCGGAGCTGCGCACGCAAATCACGTATCAGCCGACGCGTCGACCCCCGTTTGTTGACAGTCGGCGCGTTTCGGATGAGCTTCACCCGTTCAGCGTAACGCAGCGTCGTCAGAGTCTCGTCGTAGTTATAGAAGCAGGGCGAAAGGGTGGCGAACATCACCGTCCTCGAATTGCCGCCGAGGTTGTCCTTCAACAGCCAGGTCAGCGTCGAGTCGCGGTACGGGACGTGGCTGCCGTCGGCGGCCACGGACGGGTCGTTCAAGTCGGCCAGCTTTTTGATGACGATGCCGAGCGAGGTGAGCGACTTGTTGATGTTGATGCCTTCGACCAGCGTCTCGCCTTCGGTGCCGGCCTTGTACGTCCGCTCCGACCCCGCCAGATCGACGAGGTTCACCCGGGAGATCCACTCGGTAGAGTCGCCCGAGTCCTTCTCCCACTCCGTCCGCGTGATCGTCAATCCGAACACGGCGTGCGACCGCGAGGACCGCTCGTTCATCTTCGTCCGGCTGGTGTGCCGCGTCTTGTTCCCGATCTTCAGAAGCTCCGCGATCTGCAGGTAGTGTGACACTTTCACCGACGTCAGGTTCTCGACGTACGGGCCGGCTTTCGGATCCTCTCTCGGCCTCAGCATGTGGTTTGTCGCGGGGTCGAGGAGGCAGTACACCTTTTCGTTGTACACTTCGTAAAACGACATCTCGACGCGGAACGACGTATTAGCCGGATTCGCGTCGTCTGACTTCAGGCGGTTGAACAGGTCCTGGCACATCCTCGGGATGATGCCGTGGTGGGGCGCGATGTTCGCGTGGTCGTTCGAGCCCGGCGGCCCCATCATGGTGTACGTCTTGCCGGAGGACGTCTGCCCGTAGGCGAAGATGCACGCGTTGTACCCGCGCAGCGAGTGGGTGAGCTGCGCCTGCGCGATTTCGTGGAAGATGCACTCCTGCGACGCGAAATTCGGGGCCTCCGGGTCGCCGATGCTCCAGTAGTTGTAGTCGAAGGTGAACCGCTTCTTGTTGCCGGTCGCGATGTCGACGAGGGTCGTCGTCTTGTTGTTCTGGTCCATGTGCAGGGTCAGCTGCAGGCTGGTTTTCCCGCTCTTCTCCTCCTCCTGCGGCGTCAGCGGCCGCGCCCGCACGGCGACGACGACATTGGTCGCCCCGAAAGACGACGCCATATCCCTGCTGCCTTCGCTCCGCCAACACCCCCCCCTCACCCTCCCCGTTCCACTACACCCCCCCCACCCAGATCCCTCCGTTCGAACTTCTTCTCCTGTTTGAGTTCCGGATTGAGCTGGTGGTATCCCTCTGATCCGGTTCGAAGCAAGACCGTGCCTCTTTGTTCCTGCGCAACTTGTTTTACATAAGCGCCAGCTTGAAAGGAAATGCTCGACGATGCTGCCCGACAAAGAACAGAAGGGATCCAAAGTGCTGTAACTACCGAACCACGTGTTGAACGGACGTGAGATCATGCGGGTCTACCCCTACACGACAACTCACACAAACACAACAGGTCAAAAGTCCTGAGTGAGAAAACAACACACGGTGGTGTAAGCGAAAAACAAATTGTGTTTGTATTGTATTTGCCCCTTACCTCTATATTTCCCCCCTTCCATTCGGAGTCGAAGCAGCTACGTCGAGTATTTTTATTCGTGCTTCCGGCGATATTCGCTCAGTCGGTTGCCTGCGACGGCGTTCTTCTGGTTGTTTGTCAGGTACCAGCTTGCTTACAATGGCTGCGGTTTCCAATAAATTGTTTTCTCTTTTCGGCAACCGAACCGATGGTTCGACCCGAAGATGGAAACTCACGAGGGGAGCCATTGCTATTCGCCGTGCGTGCCGTAGCTGGACACGAGCCGTGGCAGCTGGTCATTCTGGCGCTGGTCTGGTCATGTGCAGAGTCAGCTGCAAGGTGGCGTTGGCACTCTTCTCTGCCCCACCCTCCGAATTGCTCATCGCCTCCTGTCTAGTTTACTCGTCAGGGCAGTGCATGTGCGGTCCTCGGAATGAAGTGGTTCCTCTAGATCTTTGGAATGAAGTGGTTCCTCTAGACCTCGGCTGCCAACTCCTCCTGAAACTGTTTGTAGTTATTCAATTCAGGATTCGCTCAACCGAGAGACAAGCTGCCGTAGCTATAAGATGTATGGGCCATACACAACAATGCTGCCCAGCTATGGCTTACTCCTGTGAGTCGGTGTGACCGCTCTGCTACCTCAAAGCTCGCGGCGCTGGCGTGAGACTACAAGGGTTTACTGAACGAGAAGATAACAGGTGCTGGGGGCGGAACGAATTTCTGTGTAAATGAAGCTAAAGAGTGCCCACAGAATGGGAATTTCTGCCGGAAGCGGCGCGCATGTGTCGTGGGGCGTTCCCACTGGCGCCGTGCAAGCTGCCGATTTACTGAGTGCCGCAAATTCCCTTGCCGCCGACAAAGCACTTCTGCATTTGCCACACGCTCGCTTCAACTCACGGCGACTTCTTGCTTCAGTAAAGTTTCTGTGGGGGTTCTGTTGGCATGGCAGGGTTGAAAAACCCTTGCGAGCAAAATACTCGAGGGACTGCCTTGTGCTCATTTCGAAGGAGGCTAGAGGGGGAACTACAAAGTGGATCTTTTTTGTTGAACGCTTACGCCCGCCACTAAACCCAGATTTACCTGTGTTTCGTGTAGGCTACAGCACATTTACCTCCTTTGATCTATCGCAACTGGCAGTCTCCTCAAGCATTTCCTACAAAGCAGGTGCTTATACAAAAATACTCGAGGGGCTGCCTTGTGCTTACTTCGAAGGAGGCTAGAGGGGGAGAAACAATACAACTACAAAATGGGTCGTTTTTGTTGAACGCCTACGCCCGCCACTAAACCCAGATTCACCTGTGTTTCGTGTGGGCTACAGCACATTTACCTCCTTTGATCTATCGCAACTGGCAGTCTCCTCAAGCACATCCTACAAAGCAGGTGCTTATACAAAAAAGAAACGCCGCATCCATCCACACGAGCGCGAAGAAGCGCCGGAGATCAGACCAACCTCAACGCCACGGTGGAAGTTGCTCAGTAAGATGACAGCGAATGCTCGTTCTTCAAAATATCGTGCAAAGCCTGAAAAGCCTGACACAACAGCTGTGTGTGGTGCTGCCGCACCGCATATAGCATACTACCAAGCTCCGCAAGGACGACGTCATTTTTTACTGCCTAAACTGTGGGAATTCAGCGAAGAGCGGTATCGCATTGCAACCTTCACCTGCTAGTAGCCAGCGGGGTGGGCCACAGATAAAGCAACAACAAAAGCCCACCCTCGGACCTCGACTTCGATGGTCGAGTTTTTGCCCTACGCTTTGCAAGTTCACTCAGAGTACAGATTGCGGATTTCCTTTTCGTTTGCGTACTGCTACAGAACAGCTCGAACAGACAAGAATGAGAGAGAGACAGAGACGAGATAGAGCGCAGGGGCAATCTCTCTTGTTTCAGCCTAAACGAGCGTCCGACCACTTTTTCTGTTTCCTGAGCATTTTAGGACCACCTGAGTGGTAGGTTTCGAGTTTTTGGTTGCTGGGGGCCCCCCTTTTTCCGGCAAAACAGGTCCTTTCAGGGTCCCGGCGGTTTGGCGACACGTCTTGCGGGCGTTTTATCTTCTGGTCTCCTCAGTTGGCATGATGTTGCTGGCCCGACGCAGCCGTATGAATGCGAGTCTGTACAAACTGGTCGGATGCGCAGCGGAACGATGACACATGTGCCGCGCACCTGCAACCAACACCACCCCCGCACGCCTGAATGCGGCGGATCAGAGGCACCTCCGGGGGCACCACAAGGACCGCCTGCCTGTCCGCACGGACGCCGCGTACCTTTTCCGACCCGCGGAGCACCGAAAGGGCAGCGGTGACAGCTCGCGCACCAGCGGCACAGGGGCCGCGTCGTCCACCACCACCTGGTGTTGGGTGAGCGAGAGGCGCTCAGCGACGTCTGTCATCACCGCCTGCTTTGGAGGAGGGGGCGCAGTTCGGGGCCGGGGCGGGGGCAGCGGCAGGGGTCGGGAAGGGGTCGCAGACGCGAGTTTGGAGCGGAGGAGGCGGAACCGGTCGGCGAAGAGGCGGGAGACCGCGGAAACGGACTCGTGGCACAGGGGGCACGCGAAGTCGGCGCTGTCGCGCTGCAGAGCGCAGGCGCAGGTGACGCAGAGGCAGACGTGGGAGCAGGGAAGCAGGACCGAGTCCAGCACGGACCCACACGCCGCGCACGGCGCGGTCAGCTTGTCCGCCGTCTCACGCGCGCCGGCAGCGAACTTCCGCATCTTGTTCAGCCGGTTCAGCATCCCGAACCCGTTGCTGACAGACACGGCGGTCACGCACAGGTCGTCGACGGCGTGTTTTTTTTCCAACTCATCAGCATCGTCTTCCGCCGCCAGCCGAGCCTTCCGCAACGCGTCCTCCGCCTCCAGCGCGTCGAAATGCCCGACCTTGAAGTGCCTGCAAACGGACACGCCGAACGAGTGCCCCGTCCTCGCGTCCGCGAACGCCAGACCCGGCGCCTCGAATTCGAGGACGCCGCCCGCCATCTGCAGCCGGCCCGCAACCGTGGCCACGCCGCCGAGCACGAGCACGGTACGGCCGGTCACAGACGCTGCGGTGTGCCCCCACCGTGTCGCGGCGGCGGCGCCCGGCCCCGCGACGCGGGACCACGCGTTGCCGGCGACCGAGTACCGAAAGCAGTCGCCGAGCTGCGAGAGCAGCCGCCGCTGCTTGCCGGCCGCGGCGCCGCCGTGCACGGTGAAACCGCCAGCCGACGGCACCAGCGCGTGCCCGCGCCGAGGGCACGGGACCACCGTCCCCCTGGGCCGCACTACGGTCCACCCACCGGAGCACACCAGCTTCTGCCGGCAGTCGGCCGCTCCCGCGGCCAGCCCGCGCAGCGCCGGCGCGAGGGGAAGCGCGAAGATCTTGTTGCTGTCCCCCCGCTCCCCCGCGTCCTCCCGGGCGGACGCCTCCATCTCCCCCGCGTCGACGCACCCACCGACGGAATAGTAGACGCCTTCCAAAACGCAGCACCCGTGCCCACTCACCCGGGGGCCCGGTGCCGCGAAGGCCAGTTGCACCCACGCGACGCGCGTGAAGCTGAAGACCCACACGTCTCCAAAATCGGTCTGGCTGCCGTGGCCGCCGTGGACCAGCAGCAGGTCGTCGGTTATCAACGCGGCGGTGTGCCGGCTGCGGCGCGGCGGCGCCGTCCTCGGATGCAGCTTCACCCACTTCAACGGATCGAGCATTAGGTCCAGCACGTGGAGGTCGTTTAGTTGGCCGTTCGCGTTGGAGCCGCCGAAGACGACGAACTCGCGGCTGCTGCGCATCGACGCCGAGTGCCCGCCCCTCGACGTCGGCGGGTTTGCGTGGAGCAAGCGCGCCCAGCTCGGCGTGGCCCCAGGTGTATACCGCCAGAGGTCGTTTTTGTAGTACGGCGTGCGGCCGTCGAGGTGGATCCCGCCGAACAGGAACACGGACTGGTCGTCGGCCGCCGATGCGTGCTCGTACCGCTCCCACGCCGCGGCCCGCGGCCCGCCGCCGTCGCTGCGCGAGCAAGGCGCCGCGGCGGCATCGTCGCAAGCGGGGCGGCCGCCTTCCTTCCCGCGTTCGTCGTGGGCCTGCTTCGCCTCTTGCCACAGCGCGAAGGGGTCGAAGCCGGCTGCTTCGGTCATCGCCGCGGGGGCATGCTCTGAGCTCCGCTCTTCTTCTTCTGTTCTTTCTTTTCACCACACCTTCCGGGCGTCCCGCCGTCCTATTAGGGGTCTTTTCAGGGATTTTTTAGATATTCGCGTTTAACACAACATTAGCATCAGAATTTCTTCGAAGAAGACGTTGAAAGCGAAAAGGGAGCGTAGTTCTTGGGGTTTCGACCCTTGACATGCCCGTCTGTTGACGTCGGGAAATCGTGACAGACTAGAACGGTTGCACGGGCACTCGCTTCAGGACAGTCGAGTGCCACTCAGGTCCTAACAGGTCAAGTGGCTACCGACACCGCAGCAGCATCATCACGAGCAGGGAGCCCGTGCAAGCACTTCTCCGCGAGACGCGACAGAAGGGTGAGGTCGCTCCGCGAAAGATTCACTCGTCACTCCTCCCACACTGTCTATTCTGTGATAGACAGCAGCAGGCAATTCGATGCAGTTCCAAGAAATAGGAGTGGACTGGCTTAGTCACGCTTGCTACTCGTTCCCGATGAATGCAAATATCGGCTAATAGCTCGGGCATATGGTCGTCTGTGGCAGCCTACTAGCTTGGGGGGGGTCAGCTGGTCGCCAGACCAGAGTTGGTCTGGAAACTGGTCTGGGTCAAAAAAAAAAAAAAAAATCTCAGCTATTATTATTTTCCCGGAGGAACCGGCTACCCACAGTGTACTACACACTGTGTACTACAGTGTGTACAGGGTACCACAGTGTACTACCACCGTGCACCACGGGGTACCACAGTGTACTACCACCGTGTTCAACCACCGGGTGCATTGGAAGACGTCATGCTGGGGCTGCTGAAGTCATCGAACCTTTCGACGGCATTTCCAGAGACAAACAAGCTGTTTGTCATTGCTGTTGTCCTGCCAATGGGGACAGCATCGGTCGAGCGTGTCTTTTCAAACATGAAAAGGGTGTTGACAAAAGCCAGGAAGAGGCTTCACGAGCAGACGCTGACCGACGTGCTAATGCTCGGGCTCAATGGCCCGTATGAACGTGGCAGCGGCATCCCGAGGAGCGCTATGGCGTACCTCAACGCGTGGATTGCGAGCCCAAGAACACTGAACTTCGCCACGTGGCCGGAGTATGAAGCGTGCGTCGACAAAGTGGGGGTCATGCGCAAAAATATGATGACTAACCCAAGGCTGCTGCAATCGGCCCTTCACTGACGCTGTTGTTGGCCCATTGCACTCGTCCCTTTGTTTCCCGTAGCAGGCGTATGGCTTTCTTCGTCCTTTGTCCACCATCCCACCGCTATCCGGGCCGACTTCGCTCTGCAGGCATTCGTTGCCGAACGGGGGTGGCTGCCCTCCTGCAACACCCCCTGTGCACAAAATTTGGATACAGACCAGTTTACCAGTTCTGGGCTCGGGGGTCGAGGTCAGAGCTAGTATGCTGGTCTGTGGAGACAAGAATAACCAAAAAAAAAAAAGGAGGGCGGAAAACCCACGACACGGGCTAGGTTGGCTGGGGGCTGCTTTTACCCCCCTGGCGCGTCTTCGCGCGGCTGCTTGCACGGCAGCGGAGGAAAGGATGCGGTCGGTTCCGACGAAGAATTAGCGGGCAAGAGAGTCGCCGATGAGTCGTGTAAGGGGAAGGGGGGGAGAGAGGGGCCTTCGTACGCACAGGGCGGACTCCCCCACTGGATGGGGGAGTGTTTGTGCGGTCGTTTGTGCGATCGGGGTCACTCCCGCATTGCGGGAGTCCCACTCCCGCATTGAGGGAGTCCACTCCCGCATGTATCTCATTTTCCTTGTATTTTGCCTAGGAAATGCGGGAGTGGCGCACTCCCGCACTCACTCTCCCAACCGGGAGTCCGCCGTGCACTTTTCCCCGACTTGCGTGTCGATTTTCCAGGGAGTCAGGAGCGATGCAGGCACAACATGCAAGAAGGCCCGTAAGAAATCGGGATCCGCGAGTAGTCGTTTTGCATCACCTCGTCCCTCCGCAATGCGGGGTATGGGTAATTCCGTGGACGGTTTCGACTTGTGCTCTTCCTTCATTTTGCAACGGGTAGACAGCGTCAGCTGCAAAGGCTGACACAGCAAGGAGAAGTCCGCAACAGTTGAACCGGAGTTTCATTCGATGGCTGGCGGCAATCCCGTGGAGGGAGAAAAAGACAGGCGCTTCGTTTTGTTTGTGCGCGCTGGTTGATCGTTTTCCCACTTGTATTTACCCTGTGTATATTCAGGTAAGGAATTCTGATCAACCACCAAAACACGCTGCCTACGTCTTTTTAGCCTGCACAAAACATTGAAGGGCAACCCGCAAGATTGTTAGCACTAAAAAGAGGTGCGCAGCTTTGCTGAAGATTCTGCGAACAGCAAACCTTCCGGCGAGTTTTGGAGTGTCGAACCCACCCTTCATTGAATATTCGCTACGACAACCGTGGATCGCTTGAGCATCATCCATTTTCGGGACCGGTGCATTCGGCAGGTGAGTTGTTACACACTCATTATCGGATGCCGACTTCCATGGTCACCGTCCTGCTGTCAAGATGAACCGGCACCCTTTGTGGGATCTGATGAGCGATCACTCGGACACCTTAAGTCAGCTCCCGCGTCGCCAGTCCTGCTTACCAGAAGTGGCCCACTTAGAACCAGGATTCTACGCCAGGGTTCAATGAAGTAACCCCGAGCTCACGCCCATTCAAAGTTTGAGAATAGGTCGAGGAAGCGATTTCCCCAATGCCTCCAATCATTCGCTCCGTGTCAGAAGACGAAAATGGCACCGGCGTAGGGTCGGAACGAGTTCAACTGAACAGCATCGAGCCCTTTTTTTCGCTTCTGCCGTACTACTGCAGCTGAACCTGCGAGAGCTGGCGAGCACCTTTTACGTAAATATGGCGCAGCCTGCAATGTGGTGTATATTTAGAGAAATTGAAGTGTGCAATGCCGAAGGGAAGCAACGAAGAGTGGGACTGTGGGTCCTGCTCGGAATAAGGTGAAGTCCGCGACAGTCGATTGTCAGCTACGGGAGCATTCCGCAGATTGGACTTGCACTGATAAAAGCAACGCGCGATCAATATAAAGGGTGCGGCGACTCCCGCAAGCGTGAACGGCACAATCTCACGAGGTCTGGCCAACTCTTCCAAAGAAAAAACAGGATCCTTGTCGGCAATTCTCTAAATATTGAGCCGGTCCATGATAAGACCGTGATAGACCGAAGAATACAGCACCGGGCAATTCGATGCAGCTCTAGGGACTAGGGATGGACCTGATAGACCGTGGTGGACCGTGATTCACTGTGATAAACGGCGGCAGGCACTTCGATGCAGTTTCAAGAGATAGGGACGGACCGGCTCAAATATCTAACACTTGACTCAGCTGGATCAGTTGAATCCCCCAGCATTTGCACGTTGTCCGTTTCCTCACCCCTGCAGCTGGCATACCGTTCTATGTCCGTCTTTGTAGCATCCGTCTTCGGTGCAGCCCAGAGAAACTCCAGCATCGCCGACACCTACGAAATTATGTGGTAGACACACGACGGGGGTCATAGTAGTACTGGTGGTGCGACCCTCGAATGCAACGGCAATGGGAAATAGTTAAGTCGCAGCTCTTGACAAAACGAGAAATACTCGAGGGACTGCCTTGTGCTCATTTCGAAGGAGGCTAGAGGGGGAGAAACAATACAACTACAAAGTGGGTCTTTTTTGTTGAACGCTTACGCCCGCCACTGAACCCAGACTGGTAGGGGGTAAATTTGTTGCATTAGTGTGATTGTCAGGCCTTCGACTACCCTGAGCAAAGCACTATATCACTGGTAATAGCGAATCGTCCCTTTCCAACTTTGCTGTGAAGCAAGGTGGACTCGAAACACGCAGGGCTTGTAGCGTCTCACCCGACTAGAACCTAGCCATTGCCTCCTTTGATATTTTGCAGCTGGCAGCCTCCTCAAGTATTTCCTACAAAGCAGGTGCTTATACAAAAGAAATGCGTGGTTAGTTGTGTGAAAAAGAGGATTGCATTCGTCGCCTTTCTCACACAACAGGGGTCGGGGTGAAAATGCAAAGCTAGACCCTTATAGCCTGAGGCACGCTAAGTTTTCGACTCCCGCAACCGTGAGCAGCACGAACTCAGTCTGTGCACTTTACGAAGGTCACCCGGAGACTCTAAAACCCCGGATTCTCAAGCGAACTATAACTCTTGATAAACAAAAGGGGTTGAAGTCGCCAGCAGTCCGCGTCCAAGCAACACGTGCGACGATTGGAGCAAAGAACACAACAAAACGGGGACAGCGGTCAGTCTTATCGTTTGTGGCTGGAACTGACAGGTGCATCGTGACACCTCTCCACTGCAAGCAGAGCGTGCTGCGGTGTCTCTGGTTCCGGTTCCTCCGCGGGGGCCTAGCGCCCCCGCCGACGCTCGTGTCCCGTGAGGACTTCTCTAAGAATCGGGTGCCTATTTAGCGTTTATTGTGGTTTAGAGGTTCGGTGTTTTAGGGTCTCCGATTGACCATTGAGGCTGTGAGGCGGGTAGTATGAGGAATGTAAGCATGATTACACACTTTAACTACGGTTAGCCAATTTAGAAAAGAAGTCCGATGCATACCACCATCAGCTGCTCGAGGAGGAATTCCGGCGTAGGACTTTGTGCAGGAGTGGGTAGAGCGTAGATCGGGATCGAGAAGTCTACCGCGAGAGGGTTCTGAGGTGGGGATGGGAGGGTGGAGGCGACGATGTCGGAGATGATGGTGTGGATGCTGACGCTGTCGGGTTCGGCCTGCCAGCGCAGGCACGACGGCAGCGCGAGGGGGAAGTCGTGGTTGCTCTTCGCCCGCTTGAAGAACTCGCCTTCTCCCGACCAGCCTACGACTTCTTTGAAGTCGAACAAATGCCCTTCCCTTCTCGATCTGCACCACACCATCGGCCGATCATACATTTTGTATACCGCAAACAGGAACGTGAGCTCGTTCGGTCGCTCCCCCGGACGATCCTTTGAAGGCGTATTCGGAGCGTGGCCCTCTTGCACAACGCTGAAACTTCCGTTGGGCACCTGGTCGCTCGAGCACTTGACGGTGACGAGAACTTCCTCCCTGCCGATCACCAGGAGGGAAAAGTGCTTGAACCCTGTGAGGCCCGAAAGGCACAGCAGGTCGTCTCGCAGCACTGCTGAGTTTTGCTTCGACGACGATTGTATCCCATTATTCATTTGCCCCACCCAGCAATTCCCGCGGCGGGTGCAAAGGGGGACAGCGGCTGGCATATGGTGGTTAAGCGTGGAGCGCCCCCAATGAAGAGCCAAACTGGATTCAAGACTAGATTCAGACGAGATCCGGACTGGATGCAGACTAGAATCAAACTAGATTCAGACAAGATACTACATACGGACTAGATTCAGACTGGAATCAGACTGGAACTGGACCAGACCCAAACAATTTGCAGGTAGATGCCTGCTGCTTGCTTACCTTCGGGCGAGAGGATCAAAAACGCAAAGCTGGGCCAGTACCGTTCTGGTTGTTGCTTTTTTTTTTTTTCGAAAAGCTCGGGGAAAAGGGTGAGGAGGGTCAGAGACGGATGAGAGATTGTTGGGCAGCAAAAGCAAACCCAAGACCACGCACCAGTGGAAACCAGCGAACGTGCTGGCATTCCTCGCCAAGGGTGAATGAAAGCGCGGCACGAGGTGCACGGGGCGGCGGGCACTAGTTTCTAGAACGGTTGCAACGCAAGTTGCGGAGCTCGCTTCCTGCAAGGGGGGTCGATTTGCCCCCCGGGACACAGCAATCCGCCATCAGGAAGAGCCCGTGTCGTTACCGGCCAACGACCGATGGAACAGCGCGCAAACTACACGCTCCGACCACACACAGGACGGCAAGGCGATGAACACTGATCACGACGACAACTCGTTCACGGCGTCGGTTATTGCGGTTGCGAAGGACGCGTGAATGACAGCCCGCTCCGATGGCAGCAGCTGTTGCGTAGTGAAGGACGCGAGGAGGGCGTAGCTGGGGATGATGAACCCGAGGGTCTTCCAAGGGGCGTTCTCCGCGTCGAAAAAGGAGGGGTACTGCACGGCGGCGTACCACACGTCGGGCGAGCCGGGCGGCCGGAGCTTGAAGCTGCCCCCGAAAAGCTTGTCCAGCGCGCGGCGGCGCTCGCCGATTCGAGACCCGCTGGCCGCGAACCGCTCTTCCGCCGCGTCCAAGACAGGCGGGTCGCGGCACACGCCGACGACCAAGGCGCCCGCCAGGGCCGGCAGCACGAAGCACGTCTTGTCCACTTCCTCGCCGTCGACGTCGATGTACTCGCCCGCCGCGAACGCACGCCGCCGCGCCGCGCCGCGCAGCAAGCGGTGGAGCGGGTGGGGGTGATAAGCCAGGCGCAGGAGGGAGACGTCGGTCGGGACGACCCGCAGCAGCAACGGTTGGCCCGCCGCCGTCTTCGCCACGTCCGCGGAGCACGCGACGCAGCAGCCGAGGCCGATGCTGGGCTGCCGCGACGCTTTGAACTCGGCTGAGTCGAGGGCGTAATTGTAATACGTCACCGAGCCTGCGTCCGCCCACCAGGGAACGAGGTCGGCCACCATCTTCATCAAACAGGCCGCCGCCACGGCGGGCGATGCGGCCTCGAGATCTGCCGTTTGTTTTGGTGGAAACATGAAGAGAGAAATGCAACGAGAACTGCACTTTCGGCAAGGTATAACGATTGGATATTTGGCTGCGGGAGTGTTCCACATCTGGACTTTCCTCGATCATCCTTCTACACGGTGGAGTCCAGGTTGTAGCTTTTCGGGTGTGACTTAGGCACACCCTCTTACCACTACTGGATTTCCCACTAGCTTGTGCTCTTTGGGTTTGCGGTTGCATCTTTTTTCAAATAAGCGCCAGCTTGTAAGGAAATGCTCGACGATGCTGCCCGACAAAGAACCCCAAGTGCTGTAGCTACCGACCCGTGTTGAACGGACGTGAGGTCATGCGGGTCTACCCCAACACGGCGAATCACACATACACGACAGGTCAAAGTCCTGAGTGAGAAAACAACGGTGGTAAAAGCGAAGAACAAATCAGATTGCGTTTGTATTGTATTCGCCCCTCAACCTTTATATTTCCTCCCTTCCATTCGGAGTCGAAGCAGCTACGTCGAGTATTTTTCGATGGGTTTCCAGCTTTTTCGAATCCACCGTATGCAAGTGATTACACCTTCTCGGGAAAGAACCCTCTCAATCCCGGAACCTTCGGAAGCAGGGGCATACCTTGCAGAATAACTGAGCGGCATGTATCCAGCGGCTGCTGACTGGGGCGAACGACGAAGGCGTAGTCATACGGTTCCTCTCCGGCACGGGCAAGGCGGTTAGTCCGCCCGTCGGTCAAGTGCCGAACTGCCTCTGCGAGATGGTCGTTCTCGTCGTCCATGCAGAATCGCGCGATGCGAAGCCCCCGTGGCACCGGCAGGTCCAGGGCCCACGCCGATTCGCGTCCCTCCTCGGCAATAGCAGACGGTGGCGCTCGCGGTGGCGACGACGGCGAAGTTGAGGGACGCGGCATACTTTGCTTGCTTGTTTCTTTGGTGTTTCCGTCGATCCAGAGGAGCTTGCGACCTTCATTTGTTTGGAATCGATAACTTGCTGACGCGTTTCAGTTAAGGGGGGCGTTTTATTGGATTGCTGCTCGAGGTATTAGGTTTGCTTAGACTAGCTGTTCATGCTTTGCGAGTTGTAGTATCGTTTTGGTTTCCTGTCGGCTGCCCCTTCTGGTGGCCGCTGGACCTCCAAGGGGCGTCGTGGCTAGTCATGGGCTCTCTTCCTCGCCTTCTCGTGGTGGCTTTTTGTAAATTGTTGGCAGAACAGTCAAGAATTCGGGTCGAAACGCGGTTTTCCCGTCGCAGTTTACTCCGAATGCGTCGTGCTCAAGAGAACACTCTCGCGGAAGCGTACCTTACGCTGGATCCATCGGGAAAAGTGGAGCACCCCATCCTTCATTACAGATGCACCTGCGGAGCTTCCAAACGCCAAGGGTCGTAAATAAATTGTTGCATTAGTGTGATTGTCAGGCCTTCGACTACCCTGAGCCAAGGGTCGTTGGAAGATGGGCTCGGACCGTCTTTTTGGACACTTTTTCGTGTTTCCGGCGATTATCGCGCAGACAGTTGCCTTGTTTTTTTTTTTGAACGCTTACGCCCGCCACTAAACCCAGATTTCCCTGTGTTTCGTGGGCTACAGCACATTTACCTCCTTTGATCTATCGCAACTGGCAGTCTCCTCAAGCATTTCCTACAAAGCAGGTGCTTATACAAAAGAATCAAAACTGGCGCGGGATCAGGAATACAGACCCGCCATACAGATGCACCCTGCGGCTTCCAAACTCCAAGGGTCGTTGGAAGATGGGCTCAGACCCGGCTCCCCCCATTTCTACGACCCTCCTACCGCAGTTCCTCTCGGGTACCTCCCACAGGTCTCATTCCGGGCATGCCGAGTGCGGGTTTGCGAAGTACCTTTACTACCCTCGTGCTCGTGTGGGCACTAACAGGCGTAAACGTGATACACTAGGAGAAGTCTTTTGGACACCTTTTCCCTCATCGGAGCAGAATATCCCCCTGCTCCCTCCCATCTATTGCGGCGAACAACTAAAACAGGCGCGGTATCAGGAATGCAGACCCGCCGCCTGCTACGCAGTGTGCGGTGCATTCGCCGAAGGCCAGAGACTCTGAGATTCTCGGAGTTTCAGGCGGACTTCACCCCAAAACACCTTCGAGGCACCAGAAGTATTCAGTAGTCTTTGCGTTTTCGAAGCCGGCTGCCAGCCTCCTGGCTCGGCTTCCCCAGTGAAACCGGAGGAGGCCTTGACACTTACGAAGACCTGAGGAAGAGCCGACATATGAGCTCTTGGCTGCCACGAGCGAGTTCTCCCTGTGGTACTTTTTAGAGTTAAAGTCCGCTTGAGATTCCGGGGTTTTAGGGTCTCCGTGTGACCGTTCATGAATGGGTTCTCGTAGAGCAAGAAAGGGCTATGTGGTTACGGGTTGCATATTTAGTGCACGCTTTCGTTATGGGTTATGGCTAGCCATGTCCGGGACTGTTTGTGACCGACACCTTTTTTAGTACGAACAATCTTGTGGGTTGCCCTTCAATGTATTGTGCAGGCTAAAAAGACGTACGCAGCGTGTGTTGGTGGTTGATCAGAATTCCTTACCTGAATACACACAGCGTAAATACAAGTGGGACAAGGATCAACCGGCACGCACAAACAAAACGAAGCGCCTGTCTTTTTCGAGTGAAAGTTCGCTTTTTCTGTCACCTCCGGCTTCATCCCTTAAACATGAAGCAAGACCAAAGGATCGTTAGGCATGGTTTCACACCGTGGATCGGTACTGAAGAGCGACACGTCGTATGGCTTGCGCGCTCACTTCAGGTATCCGCCGATTCTCCGAAGTGCAGAGGCGCGGCCAGCACGCAGCAATCTGCGCCAACACTTATGGAATACTTGGAGCCACCAGCAACAGCTGCGCGAGCAGGTGTTGGCTCAATTCTTCGGATGCAACGTGTGCTGTGGGCACGCTGTTTGCATCTCCAGCCTCGGATCAGTACTGAGCTCGCCGGATGCCACAGGCTAGACCAACGGCAGCTCCCTGTCCCACATCATGATCTTGGGACAATCAGCCCGATAGCGCAGGCTACCTGCGTGAGAGGGCACGTGTTCGTCTTCGAAAGTCGCCAAAGTTCTAATAACCTTGTACAAGTGTCAGTTCTCGTTGGGACAGTCGAAAAAAGCGACACCGCACACGTAGCAAGCTTGCTTGAGCGCCTTCGGCGCGTCAAGTTAAAATCCTTACGTTTCGAAACTCCGCATCATCCGACACACACAGCGCCGAGTTCCTCCCGTCACAGGAGACTGCTGTGCCAGTGCGCACGTACACATGTTCTGCCCGCCGGCGTGCACTGCGTACCGCCGAGCGAGACGCAGCACACGGAAGTCAACTCTCGACTGGCGCACAGCGCCAGCCCCCGCTGCTTCTCGGAGGCGGTGCGGCCTTCTTGGTGATCTAGAGACATGCGGAACGGCAGAGGATGCGAGGGAACCTTTAGTCTAGGGGGGGGGGGGGGGGGGGGACGAGAAAATTGTGACACAACAGATGGGGAATGCGTTGTTCTTTAAAACGTGAAGGTTTCTGATTATGGAGAGTATTTCGAGGCGAAGGACCGGGTATTTCCGGAGTCGCCGGTCAACCGCAGAGGGGGGGGGATGGGGAGAGGAGGAAAAAGGGGAAGAGGGGGAAACGCGTTTTTTTCATGGTGCTGCCGACCACGGTGTACTGCGGTACACCACGGTCTATCGTCGAGGGGATGTATCTGCGTATGACAGTTTGAAAGCACGGCAACTGGCAGTCTCCTCAAGTATTTTGTGCGTATACAGCAACCAAAGGATAACCCTCGTGTGTCGCTCTTGTTCTGCGCTCGTGTCGGGTTGCGCTGTATGTTTGGAGAAAAGGCGAAGCCAGGAAGCTGGTCACATGAAGTGGTGCACGGGAACCAAGAAGAAAAGGAAGCAAGGGAAGGGAGGGAAGGAAAGCAGAAGCCACTTTTTTGTGCCTAACAAATGCAATTTGTCAAATACAAAAACAGATCGATGGCAGCGTACTATCCTCACTCCCGTTAGATGAACAAAACAGGTTTGAAGGAAGTGCGCACAAACAAACGGTTGGTGTCGTCTACCTGGTCGTTCGGGTTATGACTTGCCTGCAAAGAGCCAAGTTTCTAGCATTTTCTGAGGTATACAGGTTCCTTTCCGAACAAAGAAAAAAGGAACGAGACAAGGGTGTGGGTGCTCCACCATCATCAAAAAACGCGTTGGCTACGCCCTTTTCTTGTAGGGCAGCGATTGTACTGGACTTACAATGTTGCTGAATGCAGGTACGAAAAAAAAGAGTGAAAAAAGGGAGAGTAAAACTCCGTACGGGGAGAGGGGGGATTGCAAGAACGTGCTTGGAATGGTTATGTACTCAACACCGCACTGGTCCTGCGCCGTGCTTCGGACCTTTGCCAAGCCACGGACACATAAGGTGGACCAGCGCGTTAACCTGTGTCTGCGCGGAAGGGGGAGGGAATCCTGTCTCTCATGTATGTTGATGTCAGCATCAACCCTTGTCTTCGAAGAGAAAAGAGAGAGCGAGAGAAAGATTGAAGAAAAGAAGAAGGGTTCCCTTGTTCCGGGGGTGGAGGGGAAATCTTAGTTTGATGCTTGACAGAATTATGCCCCTTTACGTATCTGTGTTGCTAGCAGAGGGCTTTGGGTTCGGCCTACGACAACCCCGGGCAGTCTTTATTCGCCCAGGAACCGTTCGCAAAGGTTCAAAGGTATTTTCTTCTTTTTCGTACAACAATATACTCGGCGTAGCTGCTTCGACTCCGAATGGATTCAATGGAAGGGAGGAAATATAGAGGTTGAGGGGCAAATACAATACAAACACAATCTGGTTTGTTCTTCGCTTACACCACCGTGTGTTGTTTTCTCACTCAGGACTTTGACCTGTGTTTGTGTGATTTGTCCTGTAGGGGTAGACCCGCATGACCTCACGTCCGTTCAACACGTGGTTCGGTAGTTACAGCACTTGGGATCCCTTCTGTTCTTTGTCGGGCAGCATCGTCGAGCATTTCCTTTCAAGCTGGCGCTTATGTAAAAAAAAAAAAAAAATCCTGGAGTACAGTGCTCCAAAAGTTTAAAAAGAAATAACTGAACTTGCGGAGGACATGACAACTGCTTTCTTTCGTACTTTCTGTTGATCGCAGCTTGCTTTGTGCGGTCCCCGCTGTGAGGGCACAGCACCGTCAGAGCCAGGGTGGGACTCTCGGTCTATCGCTATGCATCCTTCCTTTTCGGCTACATGGGAGGGAGGAATGGGAGTAAGAGCAAAGTCGAAGAAACACCCGGCTGATACTCCTTTGACTTGGGTCTGACATCCGAACGGCAAGCTGGCAGTGCGTGCCACTGTCAGTTTGAAACGCGTACTACTGACTTTTTAGCCTCAATATTGCTCCGTCTGCTTAGTCCGAACATCGGTATCATGTCTACATATCAAAGTCTTTAAGCCTGCTTCGTCGTAGGAATTTGTATCAGGCGTGCTAATCGAAGAAAAAGAAGAAGTGTGAAAACGAGAAGAAACATTCTACAAACGCGAAGATGTACAATCTAAGGGATCGAAAGGGAAAGAGGGGGGGGGGGGGGGGGGGGGGGGTTGCACGACTTTTCTAAGGGGAGGGGAAGGGAGGGAATGCAAGAACGTGCTTCGGATGATACACCGTGCCCCGCCTGCTCGGTTGCTCTGCGGCGTTGAACTGAGAAGTCTGCAGGCGTCTGCACGGTGACGTGGTCTCGGCGACCGAAGATGGCGTGAGATCAAATATTTCCGGAGTTGGCGCTGATAAACGAAGTAGCGGGCGAAGACAGCATCGACTAAAATACCGATGATGAAATGAGGCAAAATATGCTTGTTTTTTTCACGTGTACCGACAACCCCCTTGGGTTTCCTTGTCATTGTTCGCCATTGTTCCGGAAATGTTCCCTTCACAGGTATCTTTGAAAAATATGTTCCCTTCACAGGTATCTCTGAAAAATACTCGAGGGGCTGCCTTGTGCTTACTTCGAAGGAGGCTAGAGGGGGAGAAATGTGAAAACGGGTTTTTGCCTAGAGGCTTTTCGTGTGTCGTATGCTGCAGATGCTTTGAGCTATCTTTGTGTCTATGCTTTCAGTCGTCTTCTTAACCATGGTTAAGTGCGCAAATGGTGTCAGCCGAAGCTGGTAAAGCTTCGGCGCCGCCCACGTTATGTTTGTTTTGCAGCTGGCAGCCTCCTCAAGTATTTCCTACAAAGCAGGTGCTTATACAAAAATACTCGACTGCCTTGTGCACTTTCGAAGGAGGCTAGAGGGGGAGAAACCAATACTGTGTCTTACTTCGAAGGAGTGCTCTACGAGCGGGTTTTGAGTTACCTCAAAGCAATACTAACGGTACGAAAATGGGTCTTGGTTAAGTTGGTGGTATTTAACTGCTTAAACGCCCGCCCCGACAACGAAAACCCAGATTCACCTGTGTCTTGTCGTGTGGGCTACACATGCACATTTACCTCCTTTGATCTTTTGCAGCTGCAGTTCCTCAAGTATTTCCTACAAAGCAGGTGCTTATACAAAAAAAAAATGAAAAAAAAGCGAGTGTGAAAAGAGAACGGTATCCCGCCCATGCCATGAAAAGCTGGTATGCCTTGCGCACACGATTGTCACTCAACTCCAGCTTTTCGTTGGGTGGCCCGTACTACGTCTTTTGCCATTTACGCGTTCATCCCAACGGGGGGGAGAAGGGCACTGCCAAGCTCTTGTAGCTTACCCGATGCGTTGGCGGTCGTTCATTATCAGAAGTGACGCGCCTTTTTCGGCTTGCGCATGGACATGGGGTGGTCGATGGGCAGGTAACTGTTCGACCGCGTGAACGTGACGTTGGTGACGACGTCGTTGTTGATGTCCCGGATGGGTGCCCCCGAACCAGCGACGCCGAACTTGAAGAACTCGGGGGCGTCCGCCGACGCCTGCTGCTGCTGCTGCTGCTGCTGCGAGGCGGCGCCGCGCCTTTTGGAGACGGAGCCGCCGGCCTCGGCCGTCAGCCGCTTCTTCTGCGCGATCTGCAGGTCGAGCGCGGCCTTGTACTTGTCCTTGTCCGTCCGGGTCAACGGCTGCGCGTACACGCGCGGCGCCGTGTTGGTCTCCGGCGTCGTGGGGGGGATGGAGTAGGTGGTAGGGGGGTCTTGCTGGTCGCGCTCGGTTACTTGGTAGTCGGAGTCTGCGATCTCAGGTCGCGTAACTCGTTGGAGGGAGCGGCGGGTCGAATTGTAGTTGGGGGTGGAGGTTCCTTGGGCGCATGTGTTCGGCGTGCCGCTGACGGACCGTGCCATGGCGACGCTGCCGGGTGTGCTGTGGTGCGCTGACATCACTTCGACGAGGCTGCACGTCTCATCCGTCGCGGGCGACAACCTGGCGAGTTCTCTCGGGGGCGCCGCGAACACGGGGGATTCGATGGTCATGCTCTTCGACCGCTGGATGAAGTCGTCGTGCCCGGCGCCGGCTTGCTCGCTGGATTCGATTCCCTTCATCAGCTCCGCGATGCGTGCGTCGCGGTCGGCTTTTTCCTCGGCGAACACCTCGAGTTGCCTGCCCTTCTCCAGGACGCTGGCCTTGAGCACTTCGATGCGCTTGTCCTTCTTCTCGTTCATCCGCTTCAGCTCCTTGTTCGCCTTCGCGAGGTCCGTCGCTTCGACGTACATCTCGGCGGCTGTGTCCGCCAAGTTCGCCTTCCTTGCAAGCTCGTCCTCTTTCTCCTGCAGGCTTTCGGTGACGATGCGCAGCTCGTCGTCGTGCTTCTCCTTCTCCTCCGCGATCTTCACGATGTCCGTCTTCAGGCTCTTCACAGTAGCTTCCAAGTCACGCACCTGCCGCGGTTGCGGTTACAGTTGAGGAGCGGGGGGGGGAAAGCTTGGTCCCATGTCAAAAGCAGAACACTTGCCGCTAGCCTCAAGCCTTGCTCGAACAGAAAAGAAATGAAAAATGGGGGAGAGGGGTCAAGAACTTCGTGAACGAGAAAAATAAGTTCTGGACGAGCATATACCGAAGGACGGACTTAGCGTCCAGGGGGGATGGACCTGTTGGTCAAATACGAAACACACAGTCGTCTAGCTTGGTTCACCGCTTTCTCTAGGGCTGGCAGAGATCCAGCGCATGGAAGTAGGCGTGCCCAGGCCACCACCAAGGACGAGAGAGTGTGCACGAGACATCACAAAGTGAAATGCGAAGAGTGCAAACGTCGGCAAAAGCGTCGGTAGCGCGCTGCTGCCGAGGCACACCACGCGGCCGTGAAGTATTTGCTGACACGCACGGTTTGAGGGTCGCAAAGCGACAGCCTGTTGTAGCTGGGGTTTGGCCTTTTGGCCAATTGGTGGCCGCAGCCTCTGGAAGGCAGAGCATGACGCAGGTTCGGCGTTGCTTCGCAAGAAGGTCGCGTGTCGGGGTGGGCGAGAGGAGAGAACAAACCTTCATGTTGACGGCGTCGAAATTTTGCAAGCGCTCGTTGAGCCCCGCCACCTCGTCGGCTGCGCGGGCGGTGACGTCGGATATCTCGCGCCGGGCCTCTTCGAGCTGCTGCTGCAGAGACGCCGACGCGTGTTCGGAGACGGCGAGCTTACCCTCCATGTCGGCGATCGCTTGCTGAGACTCCCCGAGCCGCATAGTGGCAGCCTCCAGGTTCACGCCGAGTTCAGCGACTTTCGATGCGAGCTCCTCTTTGGCGGCCACGGCCTCCTTCAGCGTTCTCTTGCTGGCTTTGCCGTCGGTGGCGACCTGTCGCAGCCTGTGTTTCGCCCTGTCGCACTCCGTCTGCAGGCCGGCTTTTTCCTCTGCCAGGTTCTCATTCGCAGCCGTCAGCTCTTCGACGGCGGCGTTCAAGCGGGAGAGCTGGTCCGTCACGGCGTCGGACGGCTTCGCCACGGCCTGCTTCAGCTGCTCGTCGGTGTGCGCGAGCGCTTTTTTCGCGGTTTTCAGTTCCCTGCGCAGCTCCTCGTGCTCGCGGGCGGCGGCGGTCGCCTGCTCGTGCCACGCGGCCTCCCGGGCCTTCAGCTCCTGCGTCCGCTGCTGCAGCAGGTCTTCGGCGCGCTGGTGCTTGCCGGCGAGCTCGTCGAGCTTCGCCTTCGACTTCGAGCTTTTCTCTCGCCTCTCCTGCAGCTGCACTTCGAGCTCTGCGACGCGGGTGCGGGCCCCGCTCAGCTGCTCCTGCGTTGCGGAGAGTTGCTCCAGCGCCTCTGTCTTCATGGTCGCCGCGGTGGCCGCGCTTTGCGACAGCGTCGACAGGTCCTTCGCCCTCCGCCGGATCAGCTTGCGGACCTTGAAAACCTTTTTCTCCGCCTCGACGTTCGAAGCCCTGAGCTCTTCCACCTCCGACTCCAGGTGCTGCACCTTCACCGCGGCCATCTGGCTGTCGCGGTCGACCCAGCTTACCGGACCGACCCTCGAAGCTACCGAGCTGCTTCGCTCGCGGGTCTTGGCGGCTCCCTTGCTTCTCTTTGTCATTGCTTTTTTTTTTGTTTTTTTTTTTTTTTCTTCTTAATCTATTTCGTTCCTTGTTCCTCTGCGGTGACCTGGAGAAAACGGTCGATAGGATGGCTGTTGCGTTCGCACCGGCGAGCGCACACAAAATTGCTGACAAACCTCCGACTTTCGCGTCCGACCCGTTCTCGAAGCAAGCCTGCCGTAAGCACAGACAGGGCTACATACATACAAATAGGGCCACTGTGCCGGAAGAGCAGATAAGGCTGCACGAGGGCAGACAAGGTCACAGGAAGTCAACCGGGACAATCGGTGCGTTGCAAAGGACGTTGTCTGAAGACGCCGACGCTTACGGTCACCACCTCAACCTGGTCGATACACGCTTGCTCACAACCTCGTCGACTTATCATTAACTCCTCATGGACGAGGGGGAGGAAGGTTGTCCAGCGTTTAAACCACGATCCTACTACAGCATGTTTCCAAACATGCTGATTTCGTATTGCCGCAAGGTGTGGTTGCGGTACTGTGCGGGCTGGGGGGCGGATACTAAACACGTATGCCATTTGCAGTGTGGTGCGGGGGCCCTGTATTTGGTGCCTGTCGTCTTGGCACCGAGGATCTGTGTTCGTCTGCTGAATAGGGGAAATCCTTTGTGGGTCGTGGGTATAGAAAACGGAGAAGAAAATACAGCCCCCTTTCTTCTTTTTTGTCCGGAAGAGGAAACAACTTCGTATTTAATTCACAAACCCCCGCGCGGCAGAATCTTGCCGATCCTTTCGTCGCGCGTCGAAAGAAGAGGAGAAACTGCAAGAGGTGAAGCAAGTGGAATGCGTACGCCCGGCACCGAACCCAGATTTTACGCCCGGTGGTGTCCTGGATGCGGCCACGATGAGGGGGAAACTCCGCTTTTGCTAGCCCGCTCCTGGTCCAGGAACGTGACGGTCAACCACAGCTTGCAAAGCTGTGGTAAATTGCAGGATAATCCCTGTTCGTGAGGTACCTGGATGTGGATGCACCCCGAATACCTCCTGCCTCCAGCACACTGCGCCTCCCGAAAAACTGTATTGTTCGGGCGGCTTTGTTTCGCAGACTCATGTGGCAGCCACCCCAGAACGGAGCGAAAGCAGGGCAGCACGTCGGCTGGCTGCTTCGATCGGAGCGGTTTCAAGCACAGCGTCCGGTGCATGGACTGCGGAGGTACGGAAGAAGGGCTCGCAGAAGGAGGAGACTGTGTCGGAAGGGGCACGGGTGAGGGCTGCAGCACATTTCCCCCTTCTGCCGCTGGCGGCCTTCTCGAGGGCTTCCCTACAAAAGCAGGGGCTCATCAAAAAGGATACGAGAACTTGTGTTTTGCGATTGGCCGACGTCAAAAAGTTCGGGAACTGGTTATCGTCTAACCGTCCCAAAGCGCGCCAGTTCTAGTTTTGTACACAGGCTGACCGCAGTGGGTCTGCGTCTGGAGGATCTTCTGTGGAGTTTGGGCTGGATTTCGTGGTAGGCCACGGCCTAATGGCTTAATAAGTGGCTAACGGGGTTATCGGGCATGGAATCCGCGCCGAGACCTTACAAAAATGTCAAGCTCAACACCCCAGTCGATTTCAAAACGACATCGGTAGGTGATGTGTTGATCATGCAGTTCCAGGGGTGATGGTCGAATCCGGTTGGTTGCGGCTTGCTCGGTTTAAAGGTGAAGCAGTGGGTGTGCCGTCCTTCGGCAGAGGGTTCCTTGCGTCTCGCGATCTATCGCGGGAAATCCGCACAGGCAAACGAACGCTCTTCGGGAATCTATCGGTTGGTCGGGAGGAATTTCTTTCTCGCTCTCTTGGGCATGCGCCGGTGCCTGAGTGAGTAGCCGGCAGAACTTCCCGCCTTCGCGTACGACTGCGCCGTGGCCGCCCCTACCAGGGCTTTGGTACTCCTGGAAAGGCAGCCAGCGAGACCGTCTCGCGAACCCCAAAAAGGGCTGCTCTTCAATTCGGGAATGTAGGCAACAACTCCGTGCGGCAGGCTACAAACACGCAACAGTAACGGTGTTTTCCGAGCAGCAGGTTTTTCGTCCGGACTGAACCCGTGGATCCCGCTGTCGGGAGAATTGCAAGACCGTGCTTGGAATGGACATGGTGCTCAACAGCACCGAAGACACACAGCACGGCCACCTTTCCCCGGTCGTCCATTGCGGCATGTGGAAATGGCCCGTATATATTAACCGAGGCGCCCTCCGCAGCGAAGCCGCGCAAACGCCGTTCAAATCGTTGAACGAAAGTGACTCTTCAACCCTCCGTCGGCGGACGATGCAAACAAAGGAGGAGGGAAGCCCTGTTCACACGCTGTCTTCCTGTGGCCGCCGGTCGACGTATAGCTCGGAGAACTGCGTCAGTTTCGGTAGAGGGCTGATGCGGCGCAGGAGGTAGAACGCCAGACACACAAACACGACGGCAGAAGCCGCGAGGACGATGGTGAGGATATCGTGGTTGAAGCCGTCGTCGTCATCCTTCGCCGGCGCCTCGTGCGGCACATCCGCAGCCCTGGGCGGCCCTTCTTCCGAAGGAGCTAGATCAGCGCCCGACCCCTCGGAGACGGCCGAGATGGCAAATGCCGCAAGAGCGGCCAGCCCGCTCATCGTGGACACCCTTTTTTTGCCGCAGGAAGGCGCGGGGGTTGCAAGGCCGTGCTTGGAATAATTACAGGGGGGGCGGGGTGACGTTCTTTTGGGAAGGCCTGCCTAGTGAGGTACCTGAGTGGTAGGTTTCGAGTTTTGGGTTTCTGGCGACCCCCAGTTTGGGTTTCTGATGCTTTTCCTTAAGGAACTGCCTTGTGGTGGTGACTTCGCCTTGTTTTCGCATTCTGCAGCCGTTATTTCAGCCTAAACGAGCATCCGACCACTTTTTTCTGCATTTCCGGAGCATTTTAGGACGTCCTGTTTCGTGTTCGGGCACCCCTTCGACGGAGCGATACGGCACCGGTGTCGCACGCGAGGTGCTGATGATTCATGCAGACAATTATTCGCCACGCTTTCTCAGGCGGTCACCTTTTTCCTACAACCAAGTAAGTACCGTTATGCGACGCTTGAACACCTTGTCTCTCAATTTGGGCTCGACGACACAGGCTTGCTTGTTTTAGCTTCACGAAGCGAGTGCAATTGAGCAAAGAACTCGACTGAGTCAGAACGCCTATACCGCCGCTTGCCAGGTCGTTGTAAGCCGTGAGGCATTGCGTCATGCCGTCCGACTACTAGAAAAGTGGGACGAGGCATATGCCTTCATTCGTTGAAAACGAGAGCATAGAGATTCACGGGATGAAACGCCTCTGCTGTACATGTACAACGGAGTAGCGGGTTGGCGTATTCGACGACAGTGTCTGCATCAACCGAAAGCGTCAGCGTGGGCAACGGATACCATGGCCGTCGTTCGCCGCGCATGCCGTTGTGTAGTGCGACGACAATTCCTCACGCGCGACGACGGGTGTGTCAGGTTGCAGCGTTGTTCCCACACAATTTGCTTGGCTGCAAGAAGAACGAATGAGACAGAAAACTGCAACGACGTGTGAACGGAAACGCTCCGCATCAGTGTGTGCAGAAGCACGGTGACCGGCAGCACGGTGAAGAGAGAGCACATCAAACCAAGTCGAAGAGTGTAGGTCTCCCCGCCAAGCGGGTCAGGCACGAACCAGCGCGGCTTCGCGGTTGGGCCTCTCCCAACTCTCCTGCACGTGTTCTCATGGTCGTCGCTACTGCGCTGACCTTTCTCGAGAGAGAGAGTTTGAATAGAGTATCTATTTGGTATCGGAAAGTAGGTGCGAGATCAGGCAAACCTTGTGCGCTAGCTTCGTTTAACCGTGAATCTAATAATCAGGGCTTACCCCACATTCTCGCTTTCATTTTATTCCATTCTCCCCAAGTAATAATGCCGATCCGCAAGGATAGCCGCACGCGCCGGGCCGCGCTGAACCGTCGACGGGTGATGGATCCTGACTGGGCGGCTGCTGAGGAAGCGGCGGACGGGGCCACGCGGGAGTGGCGCATGTGGAACCCGTGCGAGCCCGGGGAGACGATGCACGCCCCTCCTCTTGCGGGAAAGGAAGGAAGGACCGGTCGCTGCTGAGGACCGGCTTGGAACGGTCGCCTGGGGGCTGGTCCCCCCCAGCCGACTCCGAACTTGAAGGACCTGGCGGGAGCATGACGACTGCTCTGCTCTCGTCGCCTGCTGACGATGGCGGAAAGCAGGAAGACCCGGGAAGCGCACCGACCAATGCTCCCGGGCACCACCCAGCTCGCCCCTCCTTCTGCGACAGTCGTTTCCCAACGCGACAGAAACCCTTGCCCGACGCCGGCTTTTTGCCTCGGCAGGTCAGGGGGTTGAAGTCGCGAAGGTCGAGACTGCTCAGGGGAAGGCAGCTTTTCCTGCGGCTCCACCCCCACTTCTACGACCCCCCGACCGCAGTTCCCCTCGGCTACCTGCCACCGGAGACGAGGGGCCTCACTCCGGGAATCGGTGCCCCGAGATCGACGAGGCCGCTCGACGTCACGGCTGTGCCGCCGATCGATCTCCGCGGCCTCCGGAGCCTAGCTGGCCCCGGGGCCCGCTTGCACGGCCTGCTCGACCTCCTGACGGACGGACACTCCTTCCGTCGGAAGTTGTTGGAAGTGCCTGTCCTGCCGGGTCGGAAGAGCGACGCATTTGCCCGGCATGCGGTGACGCTGGAAGGTGTCGGGTTTGTGGAGCGGGTTCCTCGGTCGCAGCCGCTGAAGTGCGTCCTGCCGGCATTCGCCGTCGAGAAGGGCGAGCAGCACTCGCGCGCCATCGTCGACGGCCGCCCGCTGAACGAGCTGATGGAGCCCCCGCCGAAGTTCAGCCTCTTGCGTGTCGACGAGGTCATCAAGAAGATGATGTCGAAGTCACACGCAGTCGTAGTTGACCTGAAGTCCTACTTTTTCCAATTCCCAGTAGGACGGTCGACGTCGGCATTCTTCGGGCTTCGAACGAAGAGGCCGGACGGGGGCGTGGCCCTGTATCGGTGGCGCCGTCTGACGATGGGCTGGTCGTACTCGCCGGTGATTGCGCAGGACTCCGCACTCGTCGTCACGGAGCCTGCGAAGGACGACAGGGTCGTCTGGTACGACGACTGGGCCCTCGTCGGTGACTGTCCGGACGCGCTTCGCGCAGTGCGCGACCGAGTCCTGCGACGCGCCCGCCAGGTGCGCATGACGGTCAACGACGAGAAGTCCGTCCTCGAGCCCAGCTCGACGCCGGTTGTCTTGGGGGTCGAGTTTGACCTCGCGGCGAAGAGGTACCGACTGAAGCAGGAGTGGGCGAGGAAGGCGCACCTCCTCTTTTGCTCGGTCGGTTCGATGCAGATGACTTTGCGTGGCGTTTGGAAGGTCGTCGGAACCGCCATTTGGGCATGGACGGTGTGGGGCACGCCACTCTGCAGAGTTAGCCCGGTGCTTGCGTGGATGGGGACCCTGGCGCACCAAGTCCTGACCGGTTCCCTGGGCTGGGAGTCGCTGGTCCGCGTGAGCGACGACGTTTTTCCGTTCCTTGCGGGAGTGAGACGGCGTCTGTCGGGCAACCGGTGGGTCGTTTTCGACTCGAAGCAACGGGACACCCTCGTGGAGGCGTGGTCCGACGCCAGCATGCAGGGATGGGCCTGGCTGGTGGGTTCCATGGCGATGTGGGGCCCATGGAGGGATGCACCGCAGCACATCTTCTTCGCCGAGCTTACGGCGGCCAAGTTTGCGGTTGCGTATGCGGCTTCGCGGTCTCCGCTGTCGACAATCAGAATATTTGTCGACAACTTGCCCGCCGTCAACTGCCTGAAGAACTGGAAGTCGAAGACCGAGCTCGGGAACCTCATCCTGTGCCAGGTGCGCGACGTCTTGGAGGAACACCAGTGTATCCTCGAGACTGTATGGGTCCCGACTGCTGAACAACTGGCAGACGTCTGGACACGAGATCCATACAGGCGGGGTATCCGGCCGCCCCGGACCCCGTTCTGTGTTGCATGAGGTTCCTTACCTCGAAAGTTTTGTATTTGCGCTCCTGATAGCGCTGTTTTCTTTTTGCGAGACCCGGAGGCAGCGGGATCTCAGCTCATTGAGTTTCACGTCCAGGGATTTTATTCCACATTCTCGCTTTCATTTCACCAACCCTGCGACCTTTATTATTTCACCGTTTCTGCCAGCGCGACCTTTTCCGAGTTTGAATAGAGTATCTATTTGGTATCGGAAAGTAGGTGCGAGATCAGGCAAACCTTGTGCGCTAGCTTCGTTTAACCGTGAATCTAATAATCAGGGCTTACCCCACATTCTCGCTTTCATTTCACCAACCCTGCGACCTTTATTATTTCACCGTTTCTGCCAGCGCGACCTTTTCCGAGAGAGAGAGAGAGAGAGAGAGAGAGAGAGAGAGAGAGAGAGAGAGAGAGAGAGAGAGAGAGAGAGAGAGAGAGAGAGAGAGAGAGAGAGAGAGAGAGAGAGAGAGAGAGAGAGAGAGAGAGAGAGAGAGAGAGAGAGAGAGAGAGAGAGAGAGAGAGAGAGAGAGGGAGACAGGGAGTATTGATTGTATCACCGACGGGAAGTCGGGAACAAGGAGGAGGAGAAAGTGGACCACTCATTCCACACGAAGAAATAAAAAGAGAGGGAGAGAGAGAGAGATGAGTTGGAGTGCAGGGACCATCTCTCCGGGGAGTACCCGGTCGTGTCCCGTACTTTTACGGCGGGCGTAAGGGGTTACGTCGCGGGCGCGGTGCGAGCCAAAGTCAAAGATGATGATTGCACCGATGGTGGCGCAGCCGGGGGCGTTCTGACTGACGGGCGAGACCGCCTGGCAGGCGTGTGTTGACACGTTGTGCCGCGGGCTCTCCTCCTTTGTGCCATAGCCCGCCCTGTGGCGGCGGCTAGCATCTTGACGGAGAATCTCAACTCCCACAATAAAACATGATATTGAAGAAGTTGTCGGTTCCTGCTTCGGGGGGAAACTCAGTGAGGTTCGTCAGTACCTGCGCCACAGTCGCGTACTGTGGCAACCCCGTTGAAAGAGCAATAGTGCATCTTTCGTGTATCTTTTGTCCACGAACTCCTGGGGTCAGTCCGGTAGTACCACTTTTGTTTCCTTTTTTGCAGGCCATGGGTCGAGTGCCAGAACGCGGTTCAAATCTGGTAACAGTAGCCGCAGGAGCTGCATCGACACCTTTCGCACTCGATATGGCAAGAAATCTGACCACCAGATGGCACTTCAGACTTTCTTTTGGCCGATTCTCGGCCGCCGTCGAAAACAACCACCCTCAGAACCACATGGACGAATTTGCGCCAATATATTTTGGGGTTTGGAAGTTTACACGCGGCCGCCACTTTCACCTTCTCGTCAGGAAAATACCGTCAACAGAATTCGGCCAAATAAAGCCAAGTTGGCCCACATCGCCCAGTTCGCAAAATCAGACTTTAAAACAGGCTACCAGCCACAGCTCTACTGTACTCCACCGTAGAGCAGAAGTTGTCGGTTCCTGCTTTGCGGGGGCCTGTACAAGGGGGGAAAAACTCAGTAGGGTTCTTCAGTCCATTATGGACCTGCGCCAGGCACGTACTGTGGCAACCCCGTTGAAAGTGCAATAGTGCAGCTTTCATGTATCCTTTGTCCACGAATTCCTGGGGTCAGTCCGGAAGTACTATGGTAACAGTAGCTCATTCCCTGGGAGAGCTGCATCGACATCTTTCGCACTCGATATGGCAAGAAATCTGACCAGATGGCACCTCAGACTTTTTTTTGGCCGATTCTCGGCCGCCGTCGAAAACAACCACCCTCAGAACCACATGGGGGGAAAATCTTAGTTTAATGTTTAGGCAGAGCACTGCCTCTCATGCATGGTTGATGCTAGCATCAAGTCTTCTTCGAGGAAGATGTCGTCTAGGAAAGGGATGCAAAATAGAAAATAGAAAGTTGTAAAGAGGGGAGTGTACGGCTCCCAAAGTGGGGAATGAAACCTTGAGGGACTAGCCCCCTGTATTTTTTTCCACCGCGGTGTTGTGTGCACCTCGTTCTTCGTCTCATGTTTCGCTCTTGAACGCAGACCAATCCAAAGTCAGAGCTCGGGGGGGGGGGACAATAAACACCCCCAATTTTTTTCCGCTGCGCGGGGCCCTGAACCCCCCCTTCACGGTAAAAACACCCAAAAAAAATTCCCCGCTGCGCGGGACCCCACCCCACTCCCCCCCGTGTATAAGATCGCCCTCATTTCTCAAGAAAACCGATCTTATACACGGGGGGGAAATCTTAGTTTCGTGTTCAGGCGCTACTTGCCTCTCATGTGTTTGATGCTAGCATCAAGTCTTTTTCGCGGAATGCAGAGTCTTATTTTCTGTTCTTTCTTTCTTTCGTTGTCGACAACTTCTTTTTTCTCCTTCTACTTTCTTTACCATGATTTTTTGGACTTTCTGGTGCCGTAGAGTAGTTCTTCTTTCTCTATGCCGCCCACGTCGATGTTCGTTTAGCATTGAGTTCTTTTAAGTACATGAACCACGTGGATTAACATGCACTGCCTTGAAAGTCAGGTTATCGGATGACGTCGTCACCTGCCATTGCGTCGTCAAGGTCGAGCATTTGTGGAGCTAGCGGGGTTTGGCTTTCTTGCGATTCCAGAGACTGAGTCGGCGAGTACGAGGGCGGGCACGTGTGTCCGTTTTTCACTTTCGAGGGCATTGGTGTGCCCGTGGTCCCCGGTCGTTTCTGAGAGCTGCTTGCCCTCGGTACCTTCTTCTTCCTTCGATGCACCCCTGAGTCGGGGGTGGTCGCCTTCGTCTTCTTCCGCTTGCGGCCGGCGATCGGGCCTTCCTTCGGGGTGCCTAGCACCCTTTTCTTCAGCGCTGGTCGTTCGCTGGTTCCTGGCGTTGGTGGCGGCCTTTTGGTCGCCCGTCCGGTCGTCGCCGTCTCCTTTTTCGTTGCCGCGGGCGGCGCTTGCGCCGCTCGCTTTCCAACTGGCGTTCCCCGTTGTACGCCCACCTGGGTGGGTGAGGAGGGCCTCTTCTTCTTGTTGCGTCCGGGGGTTGACGGGACGTTCGGCTTGTTGGACTGGTGGTGGCCGCGGCTGCAACATGCCGCCGGTCGCCTCTGCGTCAGCGTAGGGAGCCTCTTGCACTCTTGGCAGGTTCCTCTGCCATGCGTGCGGCAGGCATGATGCCCGCTGCGGCAACACGCCGCCGCCGTCTTGCACTCGCCGCACTTCGTCGTGCTGTGCTCTGCGCACACCGCGATCGGCTGCCCATCGTTCGCGTGGTGATGGTGCCGGCAGCACATCTCTACCGTGGGCACGTCCCTTCGGTCGAGTGCTCTGCACGCCTCACACTTCCCTTTGTGATGGGTCGCGCACGTGACGAGTGCCTTCTCTATATCGACACCCGGCATATGCACGGGGTCTGGGTGCAGTTGTGGTGGGGCAGGCAGGGCCCACCTCGCCGCTCTCCCGATCGTCCAGTCAGGGTACGCCGGGCACTGCGTCCCTACATCGCTTCCTTTCACTTGTTCCTCAAGTATCGTCCCCGTGTGTGCCTCGCGAAAGCGTGGCCTGGGCCGTATCAGCCCGGGCAGAGTCTTATTTTCTGTTCTTTCTTTCTTTCGTTGTCGACAACTTCTTTTTTCTCCTTCTACTTTCTTTACCATGATTTTTTGGACTTTCTGGTGCCGTGGAGTAGTTCTTCTTTCTCTATGCCGCCCACGTCGATGTTCGTTTAGCATTGAGTTCTTTTAAGTACACGAACCACTCGTTTAGCAGCGGCTGCCGAATCATGCCGTGGCACCGTCCGGGGGGGGGAGGGCGCGATCTTAAACACGGGGGGGGTAGGTAGCGTGGTTATTTTTACCGCTTTCTTATGCTCTCTGTTTGCTTTTCTTTGCTTTTCCTTTCACTTGGCTTGGTTTCAACAGAATCGGATGAAGAAGCCGTAGACGAAATGCGAGGCGAGAAGCAACGAGCCTATGCGAGCGAAATTTGGCAATATCTTTTGTATCAAGAACAAGTTCTGCACACACACTCATTGTCGCTGAGTAATTGTCATACTCAGCGACAAAGAGAACACGTCATCACTATAACATGCAGGGTCAAAACCTTGTGTCTTTTTTAAACGCTGCGGGGCCGATGGCCCCCAAAAGAAAAATTGGAAGAAAAAAGATTTGCTCAACTTCATCAAAAATCACTGCAGTGTTTGTTCCAAAACTTTAAAATTTAAAAACCCCAATTTCTTTCTGGAAAAAAATGGGTGGCTTTTTTGTTTGTGCGTATGTGTATCACCTGTATGGTAATTTCCACAGTACGCTGCCAACCGTCACTTTTTGATAATGACAACCGCGGTTGTTACCATCAAAAAGACACAAGGTTTTGACCCTGCATGATATCTGCTTCTGCACGCCCTGTAGTGATGAGAAGGGACCAGTTCTCCAAGCCGCCTAATGCACAACACGGCTACAACACGAGGATGCAGCCCTTCTCAGGTGTGCACTCAGCCATCACAGGGCCTCAGTTATCGCCACTTGACCTGACACAGCTGCAACCCGAGATGGCTGCAGCAGCAACCTTCGCAATGAAGGCACGCGCATACGCGCATACAACAGCTGCATCAGACGCAGCTTGATCCGAAAGCTCGCTAGGGGAGGTGGCGCTGCTCGCCTGTCAGTCTCACAACAGACTGCTGCCCCTTCCCGTGTATCCAACAGAAACAGTCGAGGACTACCTTGTGCTCATTTCGACGGGGGCTAGAGGGGGAGAAAACAATACAACTACAAAGTGGGTCCTTTTTGTTGAACGCTTACGCCGCCACTAAACCCAGAGTTACCTGTGTTTCGTGTGGGCACCAGCACATTTACCTCCTTTGAGATTGGAATATTGTTGCGATAGTGGGGAGTCATCGGCATGCTGATGAGCACCACACTCCTTTGAGATTTCGTAACTTGTAAGAAACGTGGACATCGCAATAACGTTGTATTTAGCCCTCACTGGTAATAGCGAATCGTCCTTTTCCAACTTTGCTGTGAAGCAAGGTGGACTCGAAACACGCAGGGCTTGTAGCGTCTCACCCGACTCGAGTGAGAACCTAGCCATTACCACCAGTGCACGCCAGATACGCAGGGGTTATCGGATTTAACCCGGTAGCTGAGTCGTTTGCAGCTAAGACTCGTCAAGCAGCGCGGGAACGACCGGGCGAACGCGAGGGGGCCGGCGGGGTCTGCGAAAACTTCCTTTGACCAAGGTTCAGCGCCAAACCGGAAAAGCAAGGCACGCCCCTTTACTATGTGTCATAGGAATCAAAAGACGCAATATGACCCAAAAAAAAAAAAAAACACATAAGACCATGTGTTCTATGTTTGAATACTGCATGCGGAATAGAGGTGAAAGCCCCATTCTTGGAAGGAAGCGGCTTGGATCCACGTGGAGCTGTCTGGTAACAGGCGTTTGCTGGCTACCCTGTTGACAGCAGCTATCCGGCGGGTGGGCGGATGTCTGCAATCTGCAATCTGCATTGCCAGGGGTAGGTGCTAACGGGATCAGCAAGTATTCTTAAGGTTAAGGCTGACGGCGGCCCGTGTCACAGCCTTGTCGCCGTCGGCATGCCGGTGCAGCTCATCTGCGTTGCATGCTTCGTAGGCCGTCCAGTACGCGGGGGACCAGGCCCACTCCTCTTCCCCGGGTTGCGCGAACGGACCTGAGGCAAGTGTCCCGCTGCGAATCTGGTAGATTGTGAAAGAGGACGGCAGCCGTAGCTGAAGGGGCGCCCGTGCTTCTAGCACCGGCCGAATCACCGAGTGGTAGTTGTTCTTAAGGTCCTGCGTGCTGCTCAAGCTGGCGAACATGGCGGCAGTCGAGAAGCTTTCGGCAGCTTGCACAAGGATGGGGATCAGCGGGATTGTCGAGCCGAAGATGTTCATGAATTGCCGGTCGGAAATAACAACGGAGCCCACAAAAAACGTTCCGGTGGTAATACCCATGCGGAAGCAGCCCGCCACCCCCAATGACTCCGCGTCGAGCAACTGCGTAAAGCCAATGGCGGATTCAAGATGTGAGCTGCACGGGTACACAGTGTTCCACCCGATGAAAATAGTGCAGTCCATGACTGCGAGGATGGTCCCGTTTGTCCTCTGCAAAACGCTGGATATGATGTCGAGCGCAGCTTCGTGGCAACCAGGGATCTGGGCTTCGTCTGGCGTTTCATATCTGCACTCAATGCCAGCAACTGACGCGGAGCTCACTCGTCTCACGACGCGCTTCATCACATCTGGTCCATTGGACAAGCTGGACACGGTTACTACACTTTCTCTGGCCTCTGACTTGCGCCTGTCGTTCATTCTACACGTGTGCTGACGCTGCAAGACCTCGCTTGGCACGGTCAGAATGATGAGCGAGAGGCCTAACCCTTGCAGATTCACCATC
The DNA here is from genome assembly GCA_030068145.1 of Diplonema papillatum. NCBI lineage: Eukaryota > Euglenozoa > Diplonemea > Diplonemida > Diplonemidae > Diplonema > Diplonema papillatum. The sequence continues at coordinate 240,265 of JAPJBO010000256.1, forward strand.
CCCCTGCTGATCACCGACAAGCCTTGTACGGCTTCAAGCCCGCCTACTGCCATTTCGACATCTTCCGTCAGCCCTACGGCGCCTGCGGCACTCACCGCTTCCACCCGCGCCGCCTTGTTTACTGTTGTGCCGAAGTAGTCGTATCTGTTCGTTAGATTACATCAACAAGGAGCGCAAAATGGGACACGAGGGGACCAGATGCCCTGTCTGTTTATTTTCCGTGACCAAACGCAGGTTGCACTCTAGTCAAAACCCGACACTGACTCCAAAGACATGCCAGGCCGCGCAGCACGCGACCGGGTTCCTTCTTATGGTAACAATCACTCAAAACAGGGTTTACACACGTACGCAAAAAAAAAACACTGGTTGGGATGTGCCGTGTTACAGTGCATAGGATGTCGCTTCTCGCCTGACGGTCGCGTTGGGCGGGACTGCCCTTAATGCAGACGCGCGCACCTGCATCGCACATATGTCTTCAGCTTGCGTGCTCAGTTGGTTATCTCGTGTCACCGTTTATATGGTTGCCAGAAGACGCAGCACAGCCCGAGTTCTGATTTTACTAGAAAGGGATTCCAGGCCAAGTACACTTGTTGGATCCGAAAAATGGTAAACTATGTCCGGAGAGGGCGAAGCCGGAGGCTCGTCAAAAGCTGGGTATAGGGGCGAAAGACCCATCGATCTGGTAGCTTCACCGCAAAGTTTCCCGTTGGGATAGCTAGAACCAAAACAGGAGATACCGTCTCTCAGTTACGCCAGGTAAAATAACAATCGGAGGCATTCGGGCCTCCATACAGGGATACTTTTCTAACTTTCGCTGTAGACCAATCCAAAGTTGGGAGGGGGGAGTGGTAAGCTGTACCTGTTGAGCACCTCGTTTTTTTCGACAGTCACGTCGCCACAGTGCACGCCGACGCGGATCCGCAGCCCTGCCCACAGGTCGCCGTCTCTAGCGCACTGGGGCAGTGCCAGCAACGACGCCGGCCAAGGCGCGTGCAGCAGCCGCACCTGCGCGGCCATCCCGAAAAGCGTGGCGTCCGCCGCCGTGCGGAACGCGATCATGAACGCGTCGCCGATGGTCTTGACCTCGTATCCTCCGAACTCCCTGATCAGCTCTCGGATGACCTTGTTGTGCAGCTGCAGCCCCTTCTTCATCCCCTCAGGGCACGCGTTCCATATTAGGGTCGAGCTTTTGATGTCCGTGAAAACAATGGCGGCGTGGCCTGTCTCCAGCCCCGGCACGTCGTTGTTGTCGGGGTTCGCGTGGTCGCGGTAATCCCGCGGGTCGACCAAAAGGGCCTCCGGAAGGTACGGTTTGTATTTGTTTAGATTTTCGAGGATGGTCTCCAATGCGGAGGAGAGGCTGGGCGGGATGTCGCGAGACTGCTCGAGGATGGCACTCGCCGTTTCGAGGTCGAAGGCTGCGAGGGCGTGCGCGATGGCTTCCGTCGCGGTGCTGGAGGCCGCGAGCTTTGCGTTGGCTTCACGGCTTTTCGTGGCGAATCGCCTCGTGACCATGAAGTCCAGCACCACGACGAAAAACGACGGAACGAACCCCGGCAAGAAAGTGACTAACGACTTGGCACAAGGGGGGTGCTCGCAGTCGCAGGTTTCGCGCATATGCTCGTATTGCTCGTCGTTCGCGAATAAGTCGTACAGCCCGAACCGGACCGAGTCTTCGATTCCCGTCAGAAACATCCAGCCGACGATCAGAACCACCAGCCACACGCTTTTTTTGTCCGCTGAAAAGATCAACTGCAGGTCAACCAACAACAGCGCCATCGGCCAGGTCCGCGGCGTGTTGCGCGCACCGGATAGTCGGTCAAAGATGAAAATCATTAGCAACAGGTAAGCCAGGAAGGAGTCGATCATCCATGTGGTCACGTGGTGCACCTTCAAGAAAAGCATGCTGTACGAAAAGTGAATGACGGCGACTCCTAGCATGAGATGCCCGAGAGTCATTTCAGCGTCGAGGTACAAGAACCCGCTGGACACGCCAGCCAGCGCCGCGGAGAACCCTGACACATGCAATAGAATCTTTCGCGGCTCCAGCGACCAGCCATGTGCGCTTGACATTCTTTCACAGGGCCGCTCGCCCGACTCTTTCAGAATTTTATGCTTTTGTGGGTGCCTGCGGATGGCCCTAATAGTGCCGGCTCGGGAAATAAGGGTGCAAAATAGTTTTGAACCAGGGGGGGGAAAAGGGGCATACCCTGCTGCGCAAAATTGGTTCCAGACTGTTTCTTGTCACGGAAACTGTTTTCATGAAGTGGTCATTAAATCACTATTATGGGTGTCGCCTTCAAGTCTGGTAGTAACTGCAAGCTTGCTAAAGTACGTGCGCTCGGCTAAGGCCGGCGCGTGGCGAGACTGGAGGCAGCAGTTAAAGTTCGGGGAACAGCAAAGTTCGGGCGAAGCTTAGTTCGGGCAATGCTAAGTTCTGGTGAAGCAAAGTTCGGGTGAAGCTAAGTTCGGGCGAAACAAAGTTCGGGCGAAGCAAAGTTCGGGCGAAGCTAAGTTCGGGTGAGCAAAGTTCTGGTGAAGCAAAGTTCGGGCGAAGGTGAAGCTAAGTTCGGGCGAAACAAAGTCCGGGCGAAGCTAAGTTCTGGGTGAAGCAAAGTTCGGACGTTCTGGTGAAGCTAAGATCGGGCGAAAAAGTTCGGCGAAGCTAAGTTCGGGTGAAGCAAAGTTCGGGCGAAGCTAAGTTCTGGTGAAGCAAAGTTCGGGCGAAGCTAAGTTCGGGTGAAGCAAAGTTCTGGTGAAGCTAAGTTCGGGCGAAGCAAAGTTCTGGGCGAAGCTAAGTTCGGATGAAGCAAAGTTCTGGTGAAGCAAAGTTCGGGCGAAACAAAGTTCTGGGGGAAGCAAAGTTCGGGCGAAGCAAAGTTCGGGCGAAGCTAAGTTCTGGTGAAGCAAAGTTCGGGCGAAGCAAAGTTCGGGTCAAGCTAAGTTCGGGCGAAACAAAGTGCGGGCGAAGCTAAGTTCTGGGGGAAGCAAAGTTCGGATGAAGCAAAGTTCTGGTGAAGCAAAGTTCGGGCGAAGCTAAGTTCTGGTGAAGCAAAGTTCGGGCGAAGCTAAGTTCGGGTGAAGCAAAGTTCTGGTGAAGCTAAGTTCGGGCGAAACAAAGTTCGGGCGAAACAAAGTTCGGGCGAAGCAAAGTTCTGGGCGAAGCTAAGTTCGGATGAAGCAAAGTTCTGGTGAAGCAAAGTTCGGGCGAAGCAAAGTTCGGGCGAAGTTCGGGTGAAGCAAAGTTCTGGTGAACATTGCATCCGAAAAATGGAAAAAGCCAGCTCCGCGCTATTATCTAGTCAAAAACAGTACAGTAGAGAAAAGTGGGGTTGGCTCGAATAGAGGCTATTCACATTGCATGTTCATAGGACCTCCAGTCTCGAACAAATTCTGCCGATGAATTACGTCCCTGCCAGGCCATCACGCTACTTGCAGTACGCTTGCGCATTCTGCCAGGCTCGTATATAGCCCCCCGCAGCCGGGTAAAAGCTTCAGAACTTGTCAAAGTGAGAGCCAACGAACAACCTGACAGGTTCCCTGGCTGGGAGTCGCTGGTTCGCGTGAGCGATGATGTCCTTCCGTTAGAAAATAGTCTCTTCGCATCCAGGCACGACAACTAAAGCTTCCGATAGAAAACAACCTGTGGGCATCTAGGCAACGACTAAAGCCCTTCCGATAGAGAACAACCTGCGGACATCCAGACACGAGAACACACAAGGCATCCAAAAGAATCCACGCACCCCGCTGACTCTTCCAATTTGTATGCACGCCTGAGGCCTTGTTTTGGGAGCTCTCACGTCCGGGGAATACATTCCGAATGCTCGCTTCGTGTCAATTGTTGACTTTACATTTTTTTGCCAACAGAACCTTCTCTGAGAAAGTAAGGAGCGTTTACTTTTCTTCAGAAAGTATCGCAAATCTTTCGCAAGGAGGCGCTTTTCGAGTGAACGTTCACATGGAACTCCGGCTACGACGGCGGTACTTTCCGATTGGAAGTCAATGTATTCGATTGCATAGTTCGCTGGTGTTGCGCTCACCTCGTTCTCTGCTCTTTGGTGACTTCATGAACGCAGATCCAAAGCTGAAGCCCATCAGTAGGCATAGGTTCATGTATGGGCAGAACGCTGCTTTCAAGATGTGATGTTAGCATCATATCTTCGCACAAAGAGCGTAGGTTAGGAGGCGGGGCTAGACTCATTTAGCTAGGAATGGGAGACCTGCTGCTCTTCTCCTTAATCATCACCGCGAGTGCACTGCATGTGGGTGACGAAGCCGTGTCGTGCATTGAGCTTGTTCTGTGCACTCGTTTCGGCCCGATCACTTGAGGATGGATGAGACGTCTATCGCCCACTTGCTCGTCGTCGAGTTGGGCGCCACATCCGCTTGACACCCGACCTCTACATATCTGCAGCAGGTCTCGCCGCACCCCTTGAGTAGAGCGACTGATGTGGGTACTCAATCCGCTTCTTCCTCCATCATTTGGCTGGCTCGAGCTTCCGTGCTCCCTGCGTTAAGGGTTGGTCCGACGCGGGCACTATACCTGACTCTTTCTGTTTGTTCAATATCTTGTTCCTGCTTCGGGCGCAATGACTGACTATATTTGTTTGTTCAACCTCTTGTTCCTGCTTCGGGCACTAAATCTGACTGGATCAGCTTGTTTACTCCCTTGTGTTTCGGGCACGTATCTGACTAAGTTTGCTTGTTCAATTCCGAGTTCCTGCTTCGGGCACTGGATCTGACTGGGTTTGCTTGTGCAATCTCTTGTTCCTACCGTGTAGTTACTCGTTCAATCCCGTGTTTCTGCTTCGGGCAGTATACCTAACCCGATCTGCTCGCGTAATCTTTTGTTCCTGCTTCTTGCGATATTCCATTCGTCAAGCGTGGACGGCGAGCGAGTAGCGGAGTTTCGCTTCTGCGGGCAACATAGCCCGCTTCTTCGTCGTATCACCCGACTTTCCTCTTCTTAGCGTCCCTGTCATCTGGAGTCGTGTCGTGCTTCCGCACACCCTGCGTGGAGAGACGGTCCGGTACGGGCACTGAAACAGCGTTCTCCAGCTCTTGCTGTTCCTGTTCCTGCTTTTCTCGAAATTCGGCGAGCGTCAGGTGCTTACCGGGCAGGCCGGCGAGGAACTGCGAGAGCCGGGCGGAGAAGTCGCGCTCGTCGGCCCGCTGGAGCGGCGCGTCGCCGGAATCCGCCGGGTCCTGCGCCCTGTCTTGCAGCCGGTGGACGACGACGACCGCGCAGCCGGCGTGGCACCACTTGAGCTCGACGGAGCGGGCCTCGCCGGCCGCGCCCTCCGCCAGAAACGGCGCCAGCCAGCCGCGGATCTGGCCCTCGCTCGCCGCCGAAGGGAAGTCGCACAGCACCCGGAAGTACCCGGTGGCCACCGTCGGGTCTCGGTCCAGGCCCAAGGCGAGCCGGAACAGGCAGCGGTTGACGTTGATCACGTTCGTCAGCGAGGGGGGAACCTTCCGGCGCAGCGTCCCCGCGGCGGCGTCGTCGTGCTCCACGTCGTGCCTCATGAAGTGGTTAAAAATCGCGGCGGTCTGCATCGCGTCGTAGCCGGCTTCGTGATACAGCTCCGTCGCCCGCTTCGTCGGTTTGGCGGGCGGCACGAGGGGCCTCAGCAGACGCCGCCACGCTGCCGAGAAGAACGACGGCGGCGGCGGCGGCGGGGGCTGTGTGTACTTGCGGAACCCCTCCGGGGTGCGTGGCGCCGCGAAGTCGCCTCTGCGGGCGAGGGTCTCGTGGATCTCACGCAGGGCGGTGAGTTTGAAGTTGTAGCGCGGCGCGAACGCTTCCGCGAGGACTTTGGTGTCGAAGAACGGGGCCGAGAACAGCGACGAGACGCACTGTTTGAACTCTTTGAGAGACGCCGGCAGCGGCGCTTCGAAGTAGTGGTACATGAACATCAGGTCGAGGGTGCCGTTGTGAAGGACGAACGGCTTCCCGCTGCCGCAGATTCGCTTCCAGATGTGCCGGAAGCCGAGCTGGTCGAACGTGCGCTGGCGTCGGGCCGCCAGCTTCTTCTCCTCGATTTCCAGGCGCTCCTCCCAGCTGACGTTCATCGCGACCCGCGTCGTCATCCAGCGCTGCTCCCCGTGCCGGGAGTCTATGAACAAATTCCGCGCGTCCGGGCGTTCAAGCTTCATGGCGTCGACTTGCTGGTGGACGGCCTTCGCCAAGAAGGCGTTCATCGACGGGAGCGGCACCTCGCTGGCCCCGTCGGCCAGCATGCTTTCGATCAAAGCGACGCTCTGGCGGACCAGGGCTCGGTCGCGGTCGTTGCTCAGCACGATGCTGCCCCAGCCGGATTCTGGGCTGGCGCCGCCGGCGAGCGCTTTCCGCACCTTGTCTTCCTCGGCTGCGTCTCTTCTAGCGAGCAACGCGTCAACGTCCCGCGATACGAAGGTGATGCCCTTCGCCAGCCATCGCTGGAAGTTGTACTGGTTCGACCTGTGGAAGGCGACCGTCGACGAGCACAGCAACACTTGTGGGTTGTGGGCCACGTCTTCTATGGGCCTCGGGAACAAGTGGAACGTGAACGGCGCCACCTGCCCGCCGTCGCCTTCCCTCGTGCTCAGCCGTGTCGGAGCCACGCCCACCTGCATGACGGCGTACGTGTCCACCATTTTCCGGTATTTCCGGTACCGCTGCTCGAGCGTCTCGCCGTTGCTGACGGGCATCTTCGCGAGGCTGATACCCGACATCTCGAGGTCGATGACCAAGCAGTCGCAGCTGCGGACCTGCTCATCGAACAATGGAATCGCATCTCTGAAATTGTCGCTGTCAACGTCCATCGTTCTTTTTTTGAGCAGGCCGTGTTTGGGCCCTCTGTTATTTTCCTTTTTCGCCTGGTATGTCTTGAGTAAGGATCTCCACGTGAAGCACGGCCATGTAAGCTGTGCCAGTGACATGATCTTCAACTTGGACCACATTGCAATCTCGAAAATACTCAAGGGGCACCTTGTGCTTTGTTGAACGCTTAGTCCGCCACTGAACCCAGATTCACCTGTGTTTCGTGTGGGCTACAGCACATTTACCTCCTTTGATCTTTTGCAGCTGGCAGTCTCCTCAAGTATTTCCTACAAAGCAGGTGCTTTAACACTGCGTATACAAAAAAATGAGAGAGAGCTACGCTCCCCGAAAGAGGAGGCGACAAGGCCTCTAGGGTGCTTCTGCATGCCGGTACCTCGAGAGGAGGTGGCAGGGAAAGTGCTCCTCGCCTGTGGGAGTGACAAGCCCTCCCAAGGTGTTTCTCGTAGTACCTCGAATCGAGGCTTCTGCATATTTCGACTAAGACCCCCCAAAGGCGAGTATGCAAACAGAACGGGGAACAAACACAAGACCGAGAACCCGGGTTCGCAGGTATATTTCCTCGCGTGATTTGACAGCTGATCGAAGGTCGCAGGGGCGCGAAAACATGGGCTAGGGTACGTGAATCGTCGGTAAACCGAGTTGCATTGCGGAATTGAAGGCAAAAAAGAAAACGCGTCTCGTGTCGATTGATGCGTCCTTGAGGTGATACGCGCAGTGCACCGGATCGATGGGGACGAGCTGGCCTTGTGCGGTCTTTTTCCGGTCTACCGGGCTAAAGAAGGACTCACGTCGTTTGACAGAGTCGAAGTACGATGCCTGTTGTCGTCACTTTTCGCAGTGTACTGCAATGTGTGATGTGCTGCATTACCAACTTCACAACTGTCTTGGTGCATGCAAATGAGTACCACACAATGCCAGCCTTTTCGCTGGGTGGCTCCGGAAGGGTGTCACGTTCGCCGCGCTTTCAACTGTCTGAGATTATGGCCGGCCACTAGCGGAGCTCGCCTGCTTTGGTAAAGTCCACGTAGTACGCTGCCAACTACCAACAACGCATTGCTGACACAAACCCGGCCGACGAACAGTCACACAGCTCGCGGGCTGTTCCACTCCTCTCTCGCCGGCCGTCGGGTTCCTCAGCACAGAGACCCCTGCTACGCATCTGGAGTCGTGGTTGCTGATTCTGGTGTCGATCGTTGCGAGCTTGCTGCTGACAAGGTTTGTAGCGTATCGCAAGGCTGGCTTCGCGTGGTCGGATCTTGCCAAGGACACCCTGGGTAACAATCACTTGTTGCTGGATCACTGCCACCGAACGCCGTCTCGTCCGCCACGCCAGACGCACCAGCGACGACAGCGCTACAAAATGACACTAAATGGTTCGCCTACGCAGCTTTACGCTCTACACACGGGCAAACGGAAGACGTTGGTGGAAGCTACGTAACGTCCGCAATCCGCTTCGCAGAAGGACAGCCGCGACGATGCTTCGGCGGGTGCTCTCAAAGAGGAGCTTCGACCACCCGTAACGCGGTTCCGCAGGATATCGGTCAACTGAGGTGCGTTCGCCCTGCTTCACGAAGGACAACGTCGACAGGTGCCCCTGCTGCGTTCGGCTGAGCACGGTTGGAATGTGCGTCGTACCTGGCAATCGTGGTGAAACTACTTGCTCGCAGCCGCGCCGGTTTTGCCCTCTTTCCACTCTTTTGCGGCCTGTGACGGTTGATTGTCGTGAGCGCCAAACATATAAAACGGTTCACGCTCGTACAACACAGTACAAGCAGCTCAAGGAAGACCAGGCAGACCTCTACCCCGTTTTCTCTCTCTTGTATTTTGGGTTGGTGACCCAAACGTAGTGCCGTGGAACCCCTCGAAAACTCTCAAAAACCCCAGGACTTGGGTCCAGGTTCGGTGGATTTTGTCTAAATCACTAGTCATTTTACTAGTCAAAATTTTGACTAGTAAAACCACTAGTCAAAGTCAAAAAAGTCCTTGACTAGTAGGCACCGTGTACCACCACACTATCATGTTGCTACGTCACATGTTATAAACGACGAGCGAAACCCCCGCAACAAAGTGGGTCGTGGAAAATTAGGGTAGACTCCCTAATCAGGCCACCGCGTACTGCCCTGGGGGTGATGTGTGCGCATTGGGCCTCTACAAATGGGTGGCTATTTGCATCGTGAACAGCAAGCGTTGGCAGACCTTGTTCTTCTTGTAGTTTTTGACCGCCTTGTTCCGTTTGCTGGACCGCGTGAGCCAGCGCTTCCTCTTTTCCTTCCTCTTCTCCTCGTCGTCGGCGGCGGCGACGCGTTTCGCGAACTTCTGCTCGGCGCGCGTCAGCGCGCTAGTTTTGCGCACCTCCAACAAAATCTTGCGGTACTGCGCCACCTCATCTTCCGTCAGCTGGTCGACGTACTCCTGCGGCACGGACTCCACGAACGGCTTCACCTGCGTGTGTTAGTTTCTAGGGTTAAAGTTCGCTTGAAATTCCGGGGGTTTAGGGTCTCCGTGTGACCGTTGATGAAAGGGTTCTCTTAGAGCAAGAAAGGGCTATATGGTTACGGGTTGTATATTTGGTTTTTAGTTCGGGGCGGCTTCCCGGTTTCAAGCGTTATTTGTGGATTAGAAGGTCGGTATTTTAAAGTCTCCGGTTGACCGTAGAGGCTTGGTATGAAGGGGGTTGAGAACAGTGAGAGGGTGCCGCTCGTTTCGGGTGATGTGTCACTCCGGTGTGAACCCTTGTGAAGTCCCCTAACGCGTTTAGGGGGTGTTTGGGATTGGGTAGGGTGTGTTCGTTCTGCTAAGGCGTGAAAAGCCAGGAAGTTTCGACGCTAATCTTCGACTCTTGATTAGATTTCAGGAAGAATTCAGTCAGTTGTAGAAGACCCGCCTCAACCCACCCGAAGTCTCCTGTTGTAGGCTCGGGCGGTGTGCTCATCCTGCCATGCGCTGTGCCCCAGTTCTTACCGTGTACTAATGTGTGAATTTGTTGCATTTGTGTGATTGTCAGGCCTTCGACTACCCAGAGCAACGCACTTCGCACACTCCGTGTCTACGTCGCTGTGCCCCAGTTCCTACCGTATACTAACGTAGTAGTTGTCAACCCTCGAACGGTACGGCAGTAGGAAGCAAAAAGGAGGAGACGAGGGCCAACGTAGGCGCCAGGCCCCCCGCGAGGGACTGGAGAATGACTCCCAGGATGATTTGCTGCTTTCATCCGAAAGTGCGAGGCGCCGCCAATTGAGCCGACGGTTCCGGCTGTGTGTACTTGCATGTTTACGTGCGCAATGCGGACTCATTAGTCAGCGGTGACGAACAGCGTGCCGTGGTGTGGTGACAAAAAGTCGAAGTGCCCGCCGATATCCACCCATGGCCCCCGCGCGATGCGAGTTTCCTTGATGGAAGCATACCTGCTCGGGATACATGTGCAGGTATCTGAAACCCCGCTTCGCCCACGTTTCAACAAGGCCGCGCAGGCACTTCAGTTTGTGCAGGGTTACGCCGTTCTGCATCCAGGTCTCTGCCGTCCAATGGCCTGCCCTGTGCTGCGTGAGAGCCTTGCAGGCAATGCGGTAGTACAGGTTCAGCTTTCCTGCCTTCGTCACTTTTGCTGTATGATGTTTTGTTTGGCTACGGTCGGCACGCAGAGTTTTGGCAAGGACGTGCATGGGCTCCGACTTCGACATGACGACATGTCCGAATCGTTGACAGTTGTGAGACGGACGCGACACTTCTCCCTACAGCGAGTTCCTTTATTAGTATGGCCAAGTCTGCTAAATTGTGTGCCGTCTGCTTGAATGATTCCTTTCTGTACTAAACGCCTGAAGCCTGGGTGGTTCAGAAAAGGGAAGTCGGCGACATACCCTTCTTCTTCTTCTTCTTGGGCGACCCGTCGGCGCCCTCTTTTGGTTTCTTGCTCTTTTTCTCCTTCTTGTCCTTCTTCTCCTTCTCGGCGTCTCCTACTGTCGATTCCTCCTTCTTTCGCTTCTTCTTTGAGGGTTCCTCGGTGTCATGGCCCGTGCTGTTCTCAGCGCTGGCTTTGCGTTTTGTCGCTTGCTGGTCGTGGTTTTGCGATGTCTTGTCCTTCTTGTCCTTTTTGTCCTTCTTCTGTGGGGCCTCGTCCTGTGCTGCTTCGGAGACGTCTTTCTTCTCCTTCTTCTCTTTCTTGTCCTTTTTATCCTTCTTCTGTGTAGCTTCTTCTTGTGCTGCTTCTGGGAGGTCCTTCTTCTCTTTCTTCTCTTTCTTCTCTTTCTTGTCCTTCTTCTGCGCTACTGCTTCGTCTTCGGCGGGGACCTCGTGTTCCTTCTTGGCTTTCTTCTCTTTCTTGTCCTTCTTCACAGCCGTCGCGTCTGGCGCGGCATCTTCTGCTGCCGAGGCTAGTTCCGCGGCCTTATGCGCTTCCTTCTTCGCCTTCTTGGCTGCTTTGCGCTCGTCGTCGTCAGATGTCCGCTTGCGCTTCGACTCCTGCGGAGCGTCGTCTGCGGGGGTTTCCTCTTCGGCCCGCTTCTCTTTCTTGTCTTTCTTGTCCTTTTTCTCTTTCTTGTCCTTCTTCTCTTTCTTATCCGACATGGTCGACGGATAATCCTGCTAGTTTTTGGAATGGAAGTTTGATTTAAAACTCAAAAAGGGCCACACGCTGTGGTACCTTCAAAACAGGCGTCGCGGAAAATTCGTCCTCGGAGATTCTTGCCATTACAGCTCCACCTCCGCCTGGCTTGCAGACTTCACGGAGAGCACTGCGGGCGAAGCATCCCTGTTCCCATGGAGCCGCGTTGCATTGTCTGCGTCCATCACGGTCGCCTGAGTAGCCAAAGTAGGTCATTGCCCCAGATACTTTGCATTCTGACCAGAAACTATCATGTTGCTTCAGTGGCGAAAGTAGAACATCGCCCAGATACGTTGCATTATGACCAGAAACGATCATGTTGCTTCACGTTGCCACCCCGGCGTCTATCAGGTCTTTACCTATCTCTTGGAGCTGCATACAATTGCCTTGAGGTCTCAGGAGATGGACCGGCTTGTGTGCAAGCATTGTCACGCGCAAAAACGGATGGGTCACTTTTAGTGAAGACAGCTAGTAGCGGCAGAAACAGGAACACCCCACCGCGTTGACGCATCCACCGGCCTCTCTTCAGGTTGTTATTCTTCTTTTTCACCTGGTATGTCTTGAGTTAGGGATCTCCATGTGAAGCACGGACATGTAAACTGTGACAGTGACATGATCTTCAGTTTGGTGTTGGTTCGCTCATTGCTCAGGCTTACATTTTTGGAACACATTGCAATGTCTCGAGAAAAAAAAGGCAGGAGGCTCCTCCAGCCCAGAGAGTGATTCAAGCGGTGGCAACGGTGTCGCGGGAACCCTCGTTAACTTGCACCAAAAGCGCGGCTCGGGGGGGGGGGGGACCCGGGGGTTCTGGGCTGTATACGACCCACTTGGCATAAAAATGACAAGTGATTTCGCATGTTATGTATAGACACAGTGTGACATAACAACAGGTGACCGCAAGTGCTTTTTGGCTGTGCGAACATGTGATGGCATTTTCTGTAACACTGGCATCGAACATGTGAAACCTCATAACAAGTGGGTCGTGTATTTCCCAAAGCCGGCGGGGAAGTCTTGTGGGCCCTTAGAAGCGGTGGCAAGCGACCTGATCAGTCAATATCCGGGAGCAACGGTTTACAAGCGCTTCCTCCACAAGGCTCTTCGGCGATGTGCCAACACAGTGTCTAAGCACAGAGATGTCGGGAGGTGCACGTCCGTACGGCCGCAGGCGCAGTCGCTGCCGGAACTGAACGGTTTCCCCAGAGTCGGCTCTTGGCGTCCACAGTGCCACAAGGTCTATGCACAGGGAGGTGCGGCGTGTCGCCCGCTTCCAGCAAAGCGACCTAGTCGCTGACTAGGCTCAAGGGTCGGCTCTACGCTGGCATGCACCATCATCTGGGCAGCGTCCAAATCCGGTGCCACAGGGATGCCACACGGATACATGTGCAGTGTCTTGCCCGGTTCAAGTAAGAGCGGCAGCAAACGACTTTGATCAGTCGCTGCCTGGTTTCGAGGAATTGTCGAGCACTTCCTCCAACCCGGGTTCTTCACTGCCGTGCTGCTCGTCTTTCATCATAGCTTCCGCAGTTTCCGGATCTGGCACCAACGGACGGTGTTGGCTAATGACCGATTCCTGCGTGTGTGTGTGTGTGTATGTGTGTGTTGGAATCCCTTCTGTTTCTTCGCTATTCCTAGGAAGTCGATAGAACGCATGTGGCTCCGTTCTTGGCTGTTCCGCTATCTCCGAGCTGTTTTTGCAGCAGAGCAAAAGGCGAGGCATCCGTCGAAGTCACGGGAAAAAGGTGGGGAACAGATGAATGGGGAAGAACATACAGGTAAAAAAGAGGGCCGTCAGAGACGGAACGAAGGGATTCGAAGGGGGAGTACAAAAAGGGGGCAAACGGTGGTTCGACGGAAAGCCTCCACGAGCGCTGCTGGGAACGTAAAGTTCGTGCGCTCGCGGGAGGGCAACGGGGAGGCGGGTGCCGTGTTCATTTTCGAAGGGGGAGTACAAAAAGGGGGCAAACGGTGGGCCTGCGTTTGTCAGTTTTTGCTTACCCCTCCAACCTCGCTTTTGGCGAGTGGATAATATGAGGAGTTCGCTCAGAAACGTAAGGATTCCAACTTGACGCGCCGAAGGCGCTCAAGCAAGCTTGCTAGGTGTGTGTGTGTGTGTGTGTGTGTGTGTGTGTGTGTGTGTGTGTGTGTGTGTGTGTGTGTGTGTGTGTGTGTGTGTGTGTGTGTGTGTGTGTGTGTGTGTGTGTGTGTGTGTGTGTGTGTGTGTGTGTGTGTGTGTGTGTGTGTGTGTGTGTGTGTGTGTGTGTGTGTGTGTGTGTGTGTGTGTGTGTGTGTGTGTGTGTGTGTGTGTGTGTGTGTGTGTGTGTGTGTGTGTGTGTGTGTGTGTGTGTGTGTGTGTGTGTGTGTGTGTGTGTGTGTGTGTGTGTGTGTGTGTGTGTGTGTGTGTGTGTGTGTGTGTGTGTGTGTTACGGACCCGTTTTAACGTGGTGCCTCCCTTCACGAAAGTACGACCACGCTCAGATTAAGCTAGGTGACGGCCGATGCACCCCCGGGCTGGGAGTGGGGGCCTCCATTCGCTCTCCTGTTTGCGTGATGCTTTGTGCAGCAGCTGGCTAATGCTTCGTTTTCAGCCACACAATCGCCGCAACGTCCTAGTCTGTGAGCTGTGCAGAAGTGCATCCGGGGCCTTAGACCATCCGATCCGTGATGATGCTGCTTGAGGCGACAGCAGGTCTCCGCCGGTAGACGCTTTTTTACGCACTCACTGCATCGCGGCTTTTTGTGGAGCGAGCAAACCACTCCAGGGCGGGAAGTGTTAGCAGCGCCTTCTGGGGCCTCGCACGGGGGGGCACCTTTGCGCGGGTCAGTGCTTGAACCCCTTTCGGCCTCTTCCGTTCTGCCTTTCCAGTCGGGTTTTCCCTGTGTCCATCCTGCCGGGTAAGCCTCCTCTGGCAAGAAGGTTGCGGCCCACTTCAGGTGTGGCGGGTAAGGGCTGCTCTCATGTTCGTCCGCGATTCCCGCCTGCGCGTGTTCGCGTATCCTCACGATGATGCCTTCTGTCGCCTCTGACAGCTGCGCTCGTCGGGAGACGCCCCGTACAACCGTCCCTCCCAGGGATGTCAGCACGGTGGAGGAGTACTCATGGCCATAGAACCACGGCTGCCCCGTCACCTTCTTGTACGCCTTCCCCATCTCAACGAGGCTAAGCGCTTTGCCCAAGGCGGACCGGCGAAAGTCGGTTAGCATCTTCTCTTGCCTTCGAGGAGTCGGCCGCTGGCGCTGCACCAAGTCCATGGCGGCGTTACTCAGGGCATCAGCGTCCGTGTTCCTCTCGCGCTTGACGTGCTCGATGCGCACTGTCATCCGTCGCTGCAGGGAAGAAACCATTCTGGCAGCGCGTGTCTGGTATGGCTTGAGCTCCTCGGAACATGCCAGGCGTCGCAAAAGCTGCCCCACTACCAGTGCCGAGTCCCCCCGCACCGTACACTGCGTGCCGTCCGCATCGTTCGCTTCGTTCAGCAGATGCAGGCCCGCTAGCACCGCTTCATACTCTGCCACGTTATTGCTGCGCACGGTGGGCAGCGGCAGGATTACTTCCGACACCTTGACGCCGTCTCGGTACATTACCGCCCCTGCGCCAGCAACGGCGAAGGCGGTTCCGTTCGCTCTCGCCCCACCATCGAAGCACACAAGCAACCTGCTGTCGCCCATTTCCCCATCCGCTAGCGTTGTGCGAGCTGCTGTCACCTTGCCTGTCTGTGCTTGAGGTACTGCTGTATAGTACCTGCTTTTGAGGTCAGGGAGCCGCTGTCCGGTGTGCATTTCGAACTCTACAGCTAACTCGATGAAGCTGATGCCCAGCTCGTCGTGTCCCGGGGGTGCCCATTTCACCTGCCGCAGCCAGTCGGTGAACGCCATCCACATTTCCCGTCCGTATTTCCATTTCGTTGTCACGGCGGATGGCGCAATGAAAGGGACTGCGAGTCGGCAGGGTTCAGTTGGTCTCCAGCCTCGCGGGTAGCTCTCTGTCCTGTGATGCCGGGCTGACCTGTCGAGCAGGCCGTCGGCACCCTGGCGTTCCCTCAGCACTTCGACAAAGAACAGTTGCAGTCGCTTCACTACATGCCGCCTTTTCTCCTTTTCTGCCGGCAGCACGGAGGTGCTTTCGTCTACCTGAGGGGCTGGGGCTATCCCGCACAAGCGCAGACACGGGGGCCAGTTTACCTGCATGGTCCTTATGTCTTCGTACTTCGCGCGCAAGTGCTCCCAAGCGGGGCAGCTCCAGAAAAGGTGATCCACCGTTTCTCGTTCCTCCGTATTGCAGTATAGACAGCTTTCTTCACCGGCCCCTGTTCGTCCAGCCGCCGGCGTGGCTCCCACAATCACTGATTTCAGCATGCCGGCTTGATACGCGGTGAGTGGGGAATCGTGCATCTCCAGCAGGTGCCGGGTTGTCTGGTAATCCACCCCGTCCCGCACTCCCCCGAAGTCTCCTCCCCGCCTTGCCGCGAGCTGAGCCATTTCGCGTAGTCTCAAAGCGTATCGCAGGTCGTGCTGTAGAAGCTTCGTGTTGTCCTGTGCCGCTGCATCATGCACTACCTCGTCTCCGGCTTCGTTCGTGTAGGCGATGCTGGTTGGTGCCACCCATCGCCACCCGAGTCCGTCTAGCGCTTCTTTGAAGAAGGCGAAAGGTCCATGCAATGTCGCAAGCGAGTCGCTGTGCTCCCACGCTGTCTGTGACAGAGATCTCGCGGACTCCCACTTCTTGAGTTGCACTGCCCAGGTGGTGATTCTTCTGTATGCCGGCACAACTACCGGGTCGAGTCGGTGCCCATGATGTAGGATATGTAGGACCGCCTCTTGAGCTCGGCGCGGCGGCCCAGTCCACATCGCCTCCGTGAACAATCTTCTCAGGCGCACGCTGTCCCGCTTCGTCATTCCCGATACTGCTGCACCGTAGTACCGTTTAGCTCCCGCTGACATGCTGACCACGAGGTCCTTCGCTTCGCCTGGCAGCGGGAGGCAAGCTGCCCTTTTCAGCACCCGCTCAGCTTCGGAGTTCCTCTCCACAATCCGTTTCGACGGCCGAATTACCTCCCCCGGTGGCACCTTCTCTGTGGTTAGCATCACGCCGAGAACGTCGAATGTCACCCGCCTTTGTATACCTTCTTGTCGCCCGTTGTTCACTGCTGTGCCGTCGCTTTCCGCATAATCAAGGGTTTGCGGGGTGTCCGACGCCGTCGTGAAAAAATGCGACTTTTTCTGCGTGCAGACTTTCATCCCGGTCAGCCCGGCGAACATTCCTGACCGCCTGGCTGCCTCCTCTAAATCGGCAAACGTCTTCAGCATTGCATACACGTCATCGACGTACGATAGCGGAATCGCCGCTTCGATGTCCGCTACGTGTCGCATCCAGACACTGATGATGACGTTAATTAGGATGACACTCAGCGGGCATCCCTGCATTATCCCGTTCGTAGGCACGAAGCCTTCTCCAACCGTTGCTCCCACCCGGAAGTGACGCCGCATGTTGGTGTAGGCTGCCCTCAGAGTCCGCAGTACAACCTCGTTAAACCCCAGCTCCTCGGCCAGCTTAAAGGCTACTTCGATCGGTACCGAGTCAAAGCACTTTTGGAAGTCCAGCGCTAGGCCAAAGAGTGGCTCTCCCGTTAGGTGCGCCTCTTCGATAAGCGCTGCCAAGTGCCATACCAGGTCGTCTGTTCCATGTTCCTTCCGACATCCATGCAGGCCGCTCGGCGCAATCTCGTCCATCCACGCGAGTGCTGCCTTCGCCCTTACGGCTGCCCATATCCGGTACAGGACAGGCGTTATCGAAATCGGTCGTTGCGACAAGGGGTCCCCGTTGCTTTCGGGCTTCGGAAGCAGGTGAATGATCGCATGCATTAGCTGTTCCGGCCATCGTCCCTCGCTTTCCACTGCGTTCATGGCATCTGCCATGAGTTGTAGGATTTCCGAGGGGAGTTGTCGTAGCTCGTGCACGCGCCATCCATGTAGTCCGGGGGACGATGTCTTTTTCATCTTCTTGAGTGCCGCGTCCACATCAGCAGCACTGATGGGCTCGCATTCCATCGCATGCGGCGCGGGTAGATACCGTGCGTACTGCGACTTGAATGCCTCCCACTCTGGCTCCGGTTGGTCCGCATACTTTTGAAATATACCTCCCCAGGCGCCGGGCCCTCTCAGCATCTCATCGATCTCCGTCGGGCACGCGGTTAAGGTGCCATCCTGTCGTCGCAGAAATGCCGTTGGGATCCCTTGCTGTCCAGCTAGAAACCGATATATATCGCCTTTTTCTGGGCCACTCCAAGCCTTCTGTATTCGATCCTTCCAGAGGCGTGAGCGCTGCGTCTTCAGCGCGGCAATCGCTTCACGTTGGGATCCTTCCAGCCTCTCTACCGCCGCCACGAGTTCCTGCAACTCATCGCTGCTTCCGAAGTGCGTGAGCTGCGGTAAGAACTCTTCCACATTTCTTCTCCGCAACGCGTTTCGTGCGTTGCGTTCTGCTACCGTCATCGCACCCACTTGTCCGCTACCGAGCCTCTGCCTTGCCTCCGCGACCACTGAGCGTAGCATTCCAAGAACTCTATCGCGTTGCTTCGTGGACCAATTCATAGCTCCTCGCGTCGTGCATGCCTGCCTCGCAGATGCGTGCGCCTCCCGTGTGCGGTAGCCGCCGGCTCTACCCCGGTAAGCAGTCGACCCTGGTTCGAGGTTCTCTCGGTGCAAATCAATCAGGTACGCCTCCGCCACTTCAGACGCATTCCTCAACGCCCCGTCCGCCCCACTTTCCGTTCGCTTTCGACGCAAGGCCGACGCTAGCATGCTCTGCTTCTGCTCCTGCGTCTGCACTGGCACTCTCCTCGGGAAAGGGGCGGGTATCCGGTGGTTGCGTTTGGGCGGCGTGAAAGCCGGTATGTTGAGTGTGACAAAGATTGGGCAGTGGGTCGGTATGTCATACTCTCCCGCTTTCGCGGTTTGGACGGTCACCACGGTCTGTGCTGCTACTGCGTTCAGGAAGCACATGTCTATTCGGGAGCCCGCCGCCGCCGCCCAGCAGGTGGGCGGTGCGTCCTGTGACCCCGCTCGCGCAGCCGCTGACGCCGCATCGACCCATCCACTTTGGCAGGCTGTGGTCAGGGACATGCTTTCCTCTGCCGGCGTGTTGAAGTCACCCATGACAGCTATCGGTACCTGCCCGAGTCCTGCCGCCATTTCGAAAACATCTGCAATGAGCTTCTCCCGATCCCGTACCACCGCCGCCTCCCTGCCTACGGGTGCATACACCGATATCACGTGCAGCACCATACGCGCATTTCCCGTTGCCACCACCGCGTGCGCGACTCGTGTACTCCTCGCCAACTCTCTCTCCAACTCTGTTGTGGGCTGGGAGACACTAGCCACCATGCCGCGGGTGGCGACAGCTGCGC
This sequence comes from Diplonema papillatum, assembly GCA_030068145.1. Taxonomy (NCBI): domain Eukaryota; phylum Euglenozoa; class Diplonemea; order Diplonemida; family Diplonemidae; genus Diplonema; species Diplonema papillatum. The sequence goes on from JAPJBO010000256.1 coordinate 259,091, forward strand.
CTCCTGGCACCCGTTGTCCTATACCGTTCGCACCCACAACAACAGGCACGACTTCGCCCCAGTGACAGTCCCATCCGTATGCCGCAAGAAACAGCCCGCATGTCCTTTTTGTCTCTGGGCCCGCCCTGGTCTCTTGCCGAGCGACGATGTCCGCCGGGAGGGTCGCCACTGTCCGACTTCTCGCATTTATGGAACCCACGTTTGCCGTTGCTAGCACTATCGTGCGACCAGGGGGCGCTATCGTATTCCGGGCTGAGAGTCTGGGTTTACTGTCTGCTGCTATCTCACTCAGGGGAAGCTGTGACACCTCGGGGCAGGGTGTTTATTAAGATTTGGCCTAACCCGTAACATGTAACAAGTGCGGGTGGTGGTGGGGGGGGGGGGACCCCCCCCCCTCCTGCATGGCTGGCAGGTCACCCGGTGTCAAGCGACCGACTCCGCAACTGCCGCTGGCCAGGTCAGGCTGGCACGAAGGAGTTACGGAGGGCGGCAGCTTGGGCAATGCCGACTTTGCGGAGGCATTCAACGGACGACGATCTGTCGCAGTGGACACAAGGAGCTGAGCCCTGCGCTCCTTCCCAAAAACGCCAAGCAGCTCCTTTCGCTTCGCTGCGAGGTTATCCTTACCCTAATCTTGGCATCCGCGGAGTGCCCGTCCCGCGAGCGCTGTTCCAGAAACGGGCTAAAAAAACAAGAGTCGAGGGCCGAGGAAACCTTTCGGTATTTAGTATGTACACTAAAACAAGGATTAATCATCTCTGCTCTCGGTAGCTATTTATTCCCGCAGGGAGCCTGAGATACAGTAAATACACAACAACAAACATGACGGATGCCGCCTTCTTCATTGAAGCTGTTGCAGACGGCACGTTTGGAGAGTGCGTTGAATGGAGTGAGGAAAGGGTGCTTGCTCGTATCCGCGACTTGCGTGGTTCGCAAACACAGGACGCGCAAGCCTTTCAGGCTGAGCTTGCTGCCGCAAGCAACCCAAACTTGGGAATTAGCTCCAACAATGAAGGAGTGAAATTCTGTGTGTGGCACGACAAAGGAGTTACGGAGGACGGCAGCTTGGGCAATGCCGACGTTGCGGAGGCATTCAACGGACGACGATCTGCCGCAGTGGACACAAGCCTGCGTCCAACTTCTTCCCACGTTGCCACCTGGACACCGGGCAAAACGACACAGAATTTCACTCCTTCGTTGTTGGAGCTAATTCCCAAGTTTGGGTTGCTTGCGGCAGCAAGCTCAGCCTGAAAGGCTTGCGCGTCCTGTGTTTGCGAACCACGCAAGTCGCGGATACGAGCAAGCACCCTTTCCTCACTCCATTCAACGCACTCTCCAAACGTGCCGTCTGCAACAGCTTCAATGAAGAAGGCGGCATCCGTCATGTTTGTTGTTGTGTATTTACTGTATCTCAGGCTCCCTGCGGGAATAAATAGCTACCGAGAGCAGAGATGATTAATCCTTGTTTTAGTGTACATACTAAATACCGAAAGGTTTCCTCGGCCCTCGACTCTTGTTTTTTTAGCCCGTTTCTGGAACAGCGCTCGCGGGACGGGCACTCCGCGGATGCCAAGATTAGGGTAAGGATAACCTCGCAGCGAAGCGAAAGGAGCTGCTTGGCGTTTTTGGGAAGGAGCGCAGGGCTCAGCTCCTTGTGTCCACTGCGGCAGATCGTCGTCCGTTGAATGCCTCCCAAAGTCGGCATTGCCCAAGCTGCCGCCCTCCGTAACTCCTTCGTGCCAGCCTGACCTGGCCAGCGGCAGTTGGGGAGTCGGTCGCTTGACACCGGGTGACCTGCCAGCCATGCAGGAGGGGGGGGGGGGGGGGGGGGGGGGGGGGGCACCCACCCCCCGCCACCCGCACCCCCTGACCGCGATCCGTAACATGTAACAGCCCTTAATAAGCACCCTGGGGTTTGGGCAGATGTTTTATGGCATAGTAAGATACTGGGCATGTGGGGTATGGGACCCATATCCCCCCAGAAACCATTTTTTCGGGCCGGTTTTGGGGCCAAATGCCCTCGGAGAGCCTTTTTCTGAGCGCAAAACTCTGTTTCTGTGGGTTTCGAGGCCCCGCACGGTGCACTCCAGCATCGTGTGGGGGTGTTAACTGTGCGGCCAAAGTGTCGGGCGTGGGCACACCTGCTAGATCCAGTGTGCCACACCCGCAAATCCAGCGTGAAATCCACTGACACCCAAAAATCCAGTGCGGAATCCAGTGTGACACCCGCAAATCCAGTGTGAAACCCACTGTACACCAGCTAAAACAGTTCCCCAAGTTGGATCGAGTCACCTGTCGTCCAACGCAAATCAATCATCAAGGAGGCGAGGCCCCTGGTTGTTAAAAAAGCTGACCCCAGGTTCTTCTGGCAGTATTGGCAACTTTTATTGGCAGAAATCGGCTTGTCGGATCGAAAGAAGTGAGTTTGCTGCTGGTAACCTCACGAAGGCGATGGTTAATCGTGTTCCCTTCTGCAGGTGTCGCACACGTCCGGCCAGGTGTTCGAACCGGGCACCACGTAGCTGGCGGTACGTGGTGTACGACACCTTTGCCGTTAGTTGGCCTTCTTCGTCCACCAGCCTGTGCTAGAAGGATTTGTGCGACGAACGTCTTGTGCACGACAGTTTTCCGTGACCCACGACGTCGGTGGTTGCCTCCACGAGATCGTCGAATGCCTGCTGCCTCATGGGTCACCTTTGTCGGTCGCCCTCTGTACAGAGACCCCGGGCGCAATCGGGTCAACTCCTGCAGCTTTCATCAGAAAGGCTCTCGTCGCTCTAAAGTGTCTCCGCATGGAGCCCTGTGACCTATCGTACTTCGTGTGCGTCTTGCCTTGCAAATTTTTGAGCCAATTCTTCGAACGAAACGCATTTACGAGTCACGCATTCTGAGAACAGAGTTAAGTTCCTGTTCTGGGTGGGTGCTGCCGCCGTAGCCATTGTACAGTCGTAACCCTACCTGGGGCCTCAAAGTCCACAACAACTGAGTTTTGCGCTCAGAAAAAGGTTCTCCGAGGGCATTGGACCCCAAAATCGGCCCGAAAACATGGTTTCTGGGGGGGTATGGGTCCTATACCCCACATGCCCAGTATCTGACTATACCAGAAAACATCTGCCCAAACCCCCCCCCCCCCCCCTTTTGGCATCGTCTCATAT